>CANTUR010002108.1:0-30000 GCA_947683625.1 Mallotus nudiflorus | reverse complement strand
CTGGGCTTGCGAGAGAGCTTTGACTACTGCCTTTCTGGTTTCAGGAGAAAGACGTAGGAAGTCGTACATCGAAATTCTGGCAGGAATAGTGGCCAATTGAGTCACCAGGTCATAGTCGAACGGTTCGTTCAGACTAGGTGGATTGCTCCCTCTGGCGAGCTCTTTTCTTTGTAAGGGCCTTAGAGGTTCTGCCAATCTCCTTAACACTTCTGTGCAATCACGGTGCTAATTTTTTCCCGACCAGGTGAGAAAGCCCGTCCTCCTCATTAGTAGGATCCGACTCGGAATCCCTGACTGCATTTTCTTCCTCTATCATTTTTGGCTTATCGACTTTTGTGACGAGGACGGGTCCGACCCCCCTACACCCCCAACCCCCCTTCTTGCTCCCCCCTTCGTCTTTCTCAACAACAACCACGTGGCAGATTGCCATAGCACCCTTGGTCTGGCCCTGGGCCGTGGTATTTGAAGAAAGGACGGCAGAGTCCGCATGTGCGTTGACTTTCGCGATCTCAACAAAGTCAGTCCCAAAAAGGATTTCCCTTTGCCACACATTTACATCTTGATTGACAATACAGCGGGGGTAGAACCTGCTAGCCTGCTTCTACTTTCTTACTAGGCTCGGAGTAGTCATTATATGACATTATCCTATGCGTCTAAAGGCAAGGATGGAAAATAGCCCTAGCTAGATTCAAGTTCTCCTCCCGGAGAAAGGTAAATGCATTCTTTTTGAATGAAGACCTGGTAGCTGTAGCAAAGGAAGAAAGCGTAGAGGCTCCGCCTGATCTGATCCCCGGAGATGGAACAACTTCTGACCCTGGCCCCGGCTTAACCACACTAAGATTTATTCAGTCTAATTGGAAGACTGCTATTGAATTAGCGCTTTAAAAAGGGGTCTTTTAGCGACTCCACTGCTATTGATAAGGGCTGCTACCCTCTTGTTAGCTGCTTCTCTCGTCCAGGATTCAGCATTCTTGAATTAGGCTTTACCGGTCAATGCGAGAAAGAGTTCCAACCCGAGGCATCCAAGCCCCCAATCCCCGTCTTCAAATCAAGTGCCCAGATTACCTTTCGAGTAAGTAGCAAACCGTCCCTATACTCCAGTTTCTATGTTGCTAAATCACATGTCTGAACCAGAGCTAAGGAGCTCTTCACCCTCAAGAGGAGTGTTCACGAAAGACCAATCCAATCCTGTGATCGGTGAGCAACCTATCCAGTTTGAAAGGAGGGTTAGAGGGCTGATCACGTGGGACAATCCAGGAATTAAGAAGTAAGTAATAAAGTGAGAAAAGCGGCTTTCCAGCCTTATTCAAATCAAGGTAAGAAAGAGAGTACAATTATTATTGCATATCATGTATATCCCCTATTCTAATTCGATGGAGTTGTTGTTTCCCTGCCAGTACTTTGTCCTCTTGCTAAGCCATTTCCTGTAGCAAAAGAATTGCGGAAGTTGCCCCATCGTCGTCGAAGAAGTGGCCAAATGACATCTGCTGAGCAGTCGCGGTATAATGTGTTCTATCCAGTGCCCCTCCGGTTAGTATCCGTTTTCCAGGTTTCGGTGCGAGAAGAAGTATTTTGAATTGCCACCTAGGGGAACAGTTCATGAGGAAGAATTCCTTAACCCAGGCGATAGTAGGTATAAAGCCTGTAAGGATTATGAGTGAGTTGACGGGTTCCTGCTTGGAAGAACGGGTACACGCCCCCGCTTTTTTGGCTCACCCGACAGAAGGTTTCCCTCATGGGGGTTGGGTTGGGGCATCTTCTCCCCGAACTATGTCCTAGACGAGCTAAACATCGTCATTCGGGTTTGCGCGGCTTGGAGAAAGAAAGGAAATATAAAAGATGCTCTACTATGCAACTCCAACAGGCTCAGAGGGATCGAGTGGAACTGGCTCTAAAGAAGAACCTACAAACTTGGGAATATCTTTAGCACAGACTGGAGAATAGCTTTCAATTGCAGTAGATTAGATTAAGAGAAGAGAACTGGGGAAACTAATCGTATAGTATTCTCTCCCAGGGAGAAGCTAAAGTCCAAAACGATTCCTCTCCTTGTCAAGAAGAGTAAAAAAATCCCTTCCCTAGCCATTGCTTTCACTGTCTTACTCGCTGGCAACTGCCACTGCAACCAGAGGGGCTTCAGGGATGACCTCAGCTCAGTGGAAAGCGAAGGTTCAAATCCTGGAGAAGGCGAAGGAATGGAACTGCTTATCTCGGGAAATGAAGAGAAACTTAACTGACTAGCTTGCCTAGGATTAGGATCCCTATTTACCCAAGAGACTTAAAGGCTTTCAAGTCAAGAAACTGCGCTTGCCCTAGGAAATCAATACCTCACTAAACATTATAAAGAAAACTGCCTTGCACACACTCCTGACCACTCTTATATCCTTAATGGGGGTTCGCTTACACAAGGAAAGCTCTAAACCTAGCTTAATAAACTCATATAATTAAAAATTGCTTGCCCACCAACTGGAACTTTTTCCCCAGGAAAGAGAGAAAGCAACTGGAAATAAAAGACTAAAAGTCTTAACCCCTACTCCCGCTCCATCAATAGGCCGGCCAAAGAGAGCGACTGGTAGGGAAAAAGATTGGATATAGAGTGGAAGGCAGAACGAATCAAAAGGCTAATCGGACACTCTGATAATCCCAGGAGAGGAGAGGCTATATGGGGCATCTATCCCCGGGGGCCTGCACCTTATTATAGGGAAAGGAGGGTTCAGCCACTAGACTAAACTAGTGCAGTGAAAGTCAGTAGCTTTATGCTTTTGAATATGACTCTCACTGGGCAATCAGAAATTCCTCACTTCATATAGTCGCTTCAAAGTCTTACTAATTCAACTGTCTGCCGCGTGCGTGTGTACTTCATTAGTGTAATCTGGCAACTGAAATACATGGGCTATGGCTATCTTCTATTAGAAGCTATGCCCTTTTTAGAGTTTTTTTTCTATTAAAGAATAATAAGGTGTGCTCTTCCTGGATTGCTATTGCAGCTTGGCTTTCTTGTCTGTTATTAACCCAATGTTTTTCCTGTCGCTTTGACTCTTCTCACGAATTGGATTTGAACCAAGAAAGTATTCCAACTCTGCCTTTTATTTTAGGGTAAGATACCCTGGCTTTCAGTTGCAGTACTGGTCATTGGCGACCTTGGGACGCATCTCAAGTGTACTGGGCGCCCCCTCTTTGCTTATAGACTCAGCACAGAAAAAGCAAGGCTCTCCTTTGAGATCAGGATGTTCTACCCCTTTTCCCAGGGAAGGCATATACTACTGATAGTAGTCCGCTTTGTGAAAGTCCCATAAAAGCTCACTTCGCGGCAACGACATCCATCCAACGAGATATGCTTCGGGTAACATTCCCTGATCTGAAATTTCGTTAGTGACGGTCTATCCCTTCACTTAACCGAAAGCGTACACTCGATAGGGAACTTTTATTATCAAATGGGTTGGTTTATTAGCGCACTCACGCCAAGTGCTACCGCCTCATCCTGTTCCTGAACGGTGAGGCATCCCAAGCCCCTGTAACATTTGGCTTTTTGCGTCCTTCTGCCCTGGGATAGTTGGGCCGGGCCTGGTAACTGCCGCTTCGATCAAGCGTTAAACTACTACTTATGGCTTCGGTCGAGAAAGGTATGGGCCTATGGGTCGGGTTCGTAGTAGCAGACGGACAATTAAAGTACGTGGGGTCTGCTTGGTGAAGCGAAGTAGACGGGTATCCCCTAGATATCGAACGAACTAGCCACTCGTTATTGTAGCAAGGCGCCGTGGGTCTTGCGAGCTTCTGGGCGTATACGAATCTCCTCGATTCCTCTATATGTAAGGAAATAGCTACATCCAAAAGGGGCAATGGTCGCCGGACCGCCCTGGACTCTCCCAACAGAACAGTCTTTAGCCTGAAAAAGGCTAAGGCTTGAATGGCGCTCTTAGAATGGCTTGTGCTTCAAGAAAACCTACATGGCTGGAAAAAGGGGCACAGACAGAGAACCACTCTGAGTCTTTATTCCCCGTTATTGAGAGTCCCATGCGCCCTAGTCTTCTTTCTTTGAAGACATTTTTGAATTCGCACCTTTGGGCTATGACGGTTCTTAGCTTCCCGGGACGGGACTAGCCGACTCAAGTAGGAACGAGGGGTATAACTATTACTACTATACGATAAATGCTTTCCGCCCAACCCCCGTACAAGGCGGCTTACCAAGGCTTACCGAATTTCTTCAACGGCCTATGTGCTACGATTAGGACTTGCGGCTTTACCGACACTGCCGCTTCTCCTTTCTCCCCTGCCCCGAAATGAGGCTATTTACCTTCTCTACGACCACAGACTGAAGTTAGAAGATCCACCGGAGATAGTCCTTTCTTTGACCTACCTTGACTTTAGTGGGTCTACGAATCCGCGGAGGGACAAGTCTGCTAGTGACCAAGCATCGAGTCAAGATAGGAGCAACCCCCCATTCCAACCAACCTATAAAACAAGTTTTCACTAGGTTTTATCTGGAAGGCGGGAAGAGCTCTATTGGAGCATTTGGGCGGGAAGCCCTACAGTAATGGGATCCGTTACTTGACTTGTGAAGCCCTGTGCTCGAAGCAAAATCAGATTACTTGCACAAGACCAAAGATATATTCAAAACTTAGAAAAAAGGAAGCCCAATTTCCTGAACATTGCCTCGGTAGAATCAAACCCAACTAATACGAAAGCCCATCTCCCGAAACAACAAAGCAAAAGTGCCTCGCGGCTGTCGCCCCTCTCTCCTTTATGTTACCCATCCCGGGAGCACCTGACCTCATCTCTGTCGGTGAAATTCGATCACAGACTTTCGCTCCTCTCACATTTGTTCGAGTGAGATTCATACTGTCTTTTCTTATGAAATATCTAGTCTTTCTGTGCATTTGTCCCTGAGACTGAGACTAGTGAATGGCGCTGGACTGGACCGGATAGCAATCGAAGGGGGAAGAGGTCCCAAAGAAAGGCTAGGCGAAGAAGACGAAGTGATTAAACAACTGAAAAGGAAGACGCCTTGTGCGAAGGGTGGAACCCATAACCACTCCCTTGGGGATATTGCGGAATTGATAAGGCGCAATTTGATCATTACGTCTGCCAGTCTCCCAGAGGATTACTGATGATCCCACAAGAGGTTGCCCATATCACCAAGGAATAGTTGGACACACTCTCTACCAATGCACTGCCTTTAAAAGGATGGTTCAAGATCTGCCCAAATAGAGTAGTAATTTATTAGTGTTTCATAGGCGCAATCAGTTAATCAATTGGGGAATGGGGGCTTCCGCTTTCTTTTAATGGATGCTGTTCCGGGTGCGCCACATGGGAGGCGCTTTCGCTTCCCTCTTTTTAAGAAAAAATACATGGTAGTCGGGGAGCCAGGCACATAGAGATAGGGACATCCATCGGTAAGCCAATAATGACAATAATTGAATAAGAACATGGGGAAGCCAGCACGCGGTACACAGCATACAGGAGGACGAAATCAATACAAGTAGTGGGGAAGCCGGCCAATCAACCATGTAGACACAAGAAATATAGCAAACTAGCTCATCAGTACAGCTAATAGGAAATCGGCACGTACCTCGCTTTCGCTTCGCACCTCTGGTTGAGTCAATAAAGCTAGCTGCTGCTTTTAAACTAGACTGATGTAGTGGGCGGTAGTTGGAAGCACAGTACGGGCAGAAGCAATCCCCAAGCATCATTTTAGAGCTCATTAGTCTTAGTGTGAAACCTAAGATAAAGAGGTGCGTGCAATGCAATAGGTCACTATAGGAACATGAACCCTCCATAAATGACCTTCTTTTAGGCCTAGAAAGGGAATTCCCCTTATAGATAGGAATATGCCCATGCAAAATAAGTATATCGGGAAACGGGAGTCAACGGGGGGCAGTTAGCCCGGTCGATAGATGCGGTGCTGAGGTCGCACTTCTCTTAATGAGTCTGTCCATTCGAGCAGTCTGTCGGAAAGGGCCCTCTCTTGGTGATAGTAGCTCTTCATCAGCTTATAGTAGGAGCTGAGCTCTCCCGCTAGCTTACTAGCTCTGGTAGTAAGGCTCTTCGGTCAATAGTTCCACTGGAAACTGCTTCCTGCCTCGGCTAGCACCTATGGAACTCTCCTTCGACGGATAGATAAGTGAACTCTCCTTCGACAGATAAGTAAAGTAACTCTCTTTCGGGCTAACCGCTTTCTTTGTCTAGCTTTGCTTTAGGCCTTGGAAGCCTTCGTCATTCGTACCAGATATTCGACTTGGAAAGGATCATCGTTCGTCGATAGTAACCTCACTCCTTCTATGTAGCTCCTCCGGAGGTCTCCTGGGACTGATTTGACTCTGAAGAGGGGTTCCTTGCCCTAAAAAAGGCTATTGCACCTACTTCCCATTTCAGAGGGTCCGAAACATTAGCACTTTGCGATCTCGCCCGGAGGAAACTCTTAATACCTTTCTTCTCTTCTCGATCCAGTCTTAAGGTGCCATCTTCTAATTGCAGAAAAAAGCTAAGCTAGGAAACCTACCTCTTTCATCACAGTGTCGCATCTCAGCTGTCAGATAGGCTTCGCATACCGGTTGTGACTCTTTCTCCTTTCAAGTATTCAATTCCCCCGGGTATAGAGTCACATAGCTCGGTAAGAAGTCAGAACTCAGCTACTCCTGAACTCATTAACTCAAGAGCTAGGGAAGGTAGTTTACTTGCTTACTTGTTAGAGAAAGGGTACGCAGTGACTTTCCCCACATCTTCGGAAGGGCTAGCTCGTCAGTACCAGGTGTTGATTTGAAAGGCCTATATTTCAGTATGAACTGTAAGCCAAATCTTCTTGTTACGGGTGCTTTTTGAGTTCCAGTTAGAGCTGTAGTTTCGAGTTTTGAGCCTGACGGGGGACTGCTTGATGAGATTTTATAGAAGAGATTTACAGTCCGTTTATATCGTAGAGTGATGTTCGAAAACACTGATGCTTAGATCGTTCCAACTAGGTTCTTAGTCCCCTAACCTCTTGAAAGCCCCAGCTCGAACCCTAGAGATTCCGGGTAAGGATCTTGCCATTTGGAAGAGCAGCTGAGGTTTGTCAAGTTACGATGAAGTCCCCTAGCCTTTACCAGTAGCTCGCCAGGCAGATTAGGCTGTAAACCAGCTAAGACGTCCAACGTGCCGGATTCCTTCTTGATGGTTTACAGTAGAGAATTCCACTCTGTAAATCTGCACCTATAGGTCTCTCCTACCTCTAAGGTAAACTGCTATGGTCTTCCATTCCGAGGGATTATGAGTGGGCGTGTGACTAAGAAAGAGAGGGAACTATCCATATTCAATATAACCCGTAGTCAAATTTCTCTATTGGCTGGCTAGCTCGTGAAATCAAGACCTCCTTACTCCCGTGCGCTACGAGCAGCTGTAAATGATGTTGCACGAATCGAATATAGGCCCCATTAGTTAGTAGGGGAATCATACGTAAATCTTTCCTAAGAAAGGACCAACGAGGATTCAGAAGAAAGGGGAAAGAAACGGTGGATGCTGAGAATGCAAGCTGTGACTGAACTGCATGAGAATCTTATCACATAGATAAGCATCGAATGCAAGCTCTTTGAAAGGGAGCAGAGTGGTAACTGCACTGGTTCACTCTGAATGGAGGACTTTTGCAGCTATATCCGCCTACTTACTTTTTCCTCGATCGAAAGACCTGCTACCAGTGGAAAACAAGGCCAAGACTTTTTCAGCTATATGGAGAAAACTTTTCCCGGTTTTGAGTTTCATTTGAGTTTAACTGGCATAGGACCTTCCTAAAAAGACTTTCCTTTGGAAAGGCGTCGAAGGAGTTAGCCCAAGGGGCAATCAGTAAACTCTTATATGAAAGACTTTGCTTTTAAGCTTATGAGAATCCCAGGCTGGGTTAAGGTAGTTCAGTGACTTCCGGGCTTAGCTCTTCATATGTTAAACTTCTATTGTATTGAAGAAGCTGTTCTTGCTCGTCTTCTCTTTGCTCTTGTTGAGTAAGATGTGATTGCTCTAGTAGCACAGCAGTAGGAATAGTCTATATCACCGATAGGCCAGGCCAATTAGTTAGTGAAGTATGGCATCTTAGTAGTGGGAGTAGGAATAGTAGCATTGGATTAGTTAGAAAGAGTATCTTCTTTCTTGTTTAATAAGCTTAGTCCTCACATTAGCAGATCGAAGTGCAAGAGCAGGGCCTGGTGCTAACGTAAGGGTTGATCAAGGTTGATTTTAGTTATCTCTCTTTCTTTACTTCAGTAATGGATAGAGAGAAATGCCCTTTCGGGGAGCTTTAAAACTCCGAGTGAAAGTGAAGAAAGAATTCTATTCTCGATAGGCAGGCCCAGGAAGCCAACTTGAATAGGAAAAACAAGACAACACTTCCGGACGAAAACTCGTGATAGAAGGAAGCTCCCATACGGCTATAGCAAGCAAGTTTTTTCACGTTCATCACAATGGGCTCAAAAACCCCTGTTCCAATCGATGGTTTTGGGATTTTTTTGGCTAATAGTTACTGAGAAACCTTCTTTCAATCGTATGCCTGTGCTTGACACAGAACGCCAAGAAGTGGGTTTCTTATTAGGAGAATTTCCAAGTCGAGTGACTGGGACCCTACCTGCCCTTTCGAAAAGGGCTTTGCCATACCAGATCAATAGTCTCAACCAAAAGCCCTCTTTTACCATGTCCAGGAATCCACTTCTTTACTATAACTATACTATTTAAATAGAAACCCTGTTGGAATGCCTAGTTTCGTACCCAAGCCCAGCCCAGAGTCATAGATGGGATTACTGCCCTTGGCATGGGTTGATAAATAGGAAAAAAAGCCAAAACCCCTATTTCCAGCCTAAGAGCTAAAGGGAGAAACTCTACTGCAACTTGCATGCCAGGAGGACAGAGCAAGAAATTCATCCTACTTTTTGTTCTCAAAGGCGGGCGCTTAGAGTTAGAGTACAGCTGCGTAAAAACCTCTAATCTTCGCCCATTAATTTAGACCGGCCACTGACTTATCGAACGCTTTTCAGACAGAAGTCGTCATTTTTATGTTTAGAGGTCGTTCTGCAAGGTACCGAAGTCATTCGATCGGGGAGAAAGCACACACGATCTATATATAGATGAATAATACCAGTTGAGTCGGATGGAGCTAGTGTTCTCGCTTACGGAAAAAGGGGCTCCCACATCAGAAAGAAGAGAGGCACCTAAACCAGCCACATCCGCCTTACAGTCTGAGAACCTCTGAGAGAGAATCTGATGGCGGGGTACCGCTTACTCCAATTTATACCGGAAGAGAAAAGAGCATAATTACCAGTGTCCTCTGCTGCCAGCCAGCTATCTATAGAGGAGGAGGAGATAGCAATGGAAGATGGCAGAAAGCTCGAGAACGATAGTAAATTCTTTCTAGTTCTAATGTAATGGAGCAAGGATGGCTACGTTCAGGTAGTACAATTATACAATATAAAAAATGAAAATCTTCCTTTCCCAACTCATGCGTCAAGAAATGAAGATGAGATAGCCAACCCAGCAACGAAGGATAAAATTGTTGAGGTAGGTTGGAAACGGTATGGATGAATCTAAGCTCATTCTATAGGTCTTGCTTGTGAGAAACTGATGCTGGAGCATAGACTTATGAGCCATCCATTCCAATGAGGGAGGGCAAAATCAATCAGATTCTGACCTGAAAAGAATTCATTTTTCTTGAACTTCTAGGATGACATTACATGAATGACTCTTTCCTAACCTAAAATGCCTTTTGTTTGCCTTAAGGCTTCCTCCTAAAGGGGAACACCGGCTAAGGCACTAATAACAGCAAGAGTAGCAACAGCTACCTCCACTATCTCTTAAAGCTTCTGCCTTCAGACTTGCCTTGCTTTCCTGCCCTCGGCCTTCAGACGGGATGCTCTAGTTGCTGCTGGCTGCTCTTAGCTGAATGCCCTGCTACGCTTCCTTCCTCAACAATCAAAGAAGCATTTTCGATTCCCCGACTTCGTTCCTATTTCTTAGTGTTCTTTCCACTTCAACATCAACTTCGTTAGCTAACTAAGTTCTTGACCCTCGCCCATCTTTGGCTGCCTGTGAGGAGGTTGGACCTATGCGATCTCGTTACCAGGAAAGGTTGAAAGACAGACATAAAGCAAGGTAATCTTACTGCTACTAAGACTACTCCGTCTTAGGGCTAGGGGTTAAAGCGCGGCTCTGGCAGATCGAATCTAGTGTGATATCTAAACCTACTTCTTATCACTTATCATGAAAGAGGAATAGTGAATAGGCACAAGAAAGGGAGTAGTGAAAAAAGTGAGTTCAGTTAGCCCTTTTCCTTGGGAATGAACTGGATGTAGTTGCTTTTACTGGGGATTGGTTTAGCAGGAAGATTGGGTATGATTCTACTCGAGGAAAGTGTAAGAACAGATTTCCTCCAGTAGCACCAGCAACAGCAAATAAGCTACCACCTGATCTTGACCCTGACAGAACAGAATTCAAAGTTGAAGAAAAGTAATGGTTGAAGAACCTCGTCTCACATCTCTTCTTGTCCAAGGTGGGAAAAGCACAACCGGGTTTCAGGCTGTGAAGAAGCCTTGGCCCCAATTGGTCTAAGACTCACTGGTCAAGCTATCAGGTATAGTCAAGGTATCCCAATTCACTAGGAATAGAGAGACTCTATATAGAGTAACTATAAAAAAAAATCTATTAACAACCGATCTGCGACATACAGATACGAAGCATAAAATAGAAAGGAATAGAACGAGGAGATCCCCTTTTTCTTTCGAATATAGAATCGCTCTTCTTTCTCCTTATAGAGTGGAAGAAGCTTTTGCCCTTATCCCCTTCCATTGAATGGATTATGGTTACTAAGAAGTTTTTTATAGCTTCGAGCTGCCTGGATTGAGAGTGTTATTCTATCCCGCTGGGGAGGTACTTTTTCCTGCTCTGAAAAAGAACCTGTATCGAGGAAGTGAAAACCAAGAATGCTAATCCTTTCATTACTCTAATGGTTGTGAGTGAGGTGCGAAGCGAAAGCCATCTTTCAAACTGTCCTTATTGAGTCTTTTCGCAATAGAAAGAGCTTCCCTTCCGCAATTGCAAGAACTAGACTTCCTTTTTACTGGCTATCTTCACTAGAGGAGTGACCCGAGCCTTTTAACGAGACCTTAGATGTATGGTTACCCAGGTTGGGAATTAAGCTTATCAATCTAGATAAAAGAACGAAGACTTTGAAAAGGTTCCTAGTAAATAACAGCAGCTTATTAAGCCTAAAGGTCTTGTCCCTTCGCTCCTTTAATACCTATATCTATTGGTTGAGTTAGTACCATACTTGGATGCCTTACTCCAGGGAATAGGGTTTTTGTCTTCAACTAAAATAGGATATAGGGTTCACTTGTCTCTCCCTTCGGCCTAAAGCCTAGAGTTCGGGTTTAGCAAGGAGTTCTTCTTCTTTATCTTTATACCGGAGATTTCTTTCTTTGATTTGAAATCCGAGACTAGAGCATCATCAGAAGGATCTTCGAACGTTGGGATCACAACCTCAACTGAATAAAGATTGGGAGAAGGTTGACTCCAGCTCATGACTTTATATTTCCTTTCCTAGTGAAAGAAGACTGAGGTTACCACCTCAAGAGCCATATTATCTTATAATAAACTCTCCGTCTTTGCCGAGTAGTTCTCAACTCCAAGAAAAAACCCCTCTCAACTAGAGTTGGAGTCAGATGCGGATCAACTCCTCTACTAGCTTCACTCCAAGAAAGATGCTCATCTCTCTTGGGCTTCTCTGCTCCTCCCCGCACTCATTACCGGTGAAGTTTGAAACTCCGAGAGGAGAGTCTTCATTCCACCCCTACCCCCAAACTCAGAAGAGTGACTTGTTGAAGAAAATAATTCTGATTGA
Organism: Mallotus nudiflorus; assembly: GCA_947683625.1. Taxonomy (NCBI): domain Eukaryota; kingdom Viridiplantae; phylum Streptophyta; class Magnoliopsida; order Malpighiales; family Euphorbiaceae; genus Mallotus; species Mallotus nudiflorus. Next base: position 18,158 of record CANTUR010002108.1, on the reverse strand, counting down.
CCCTGTTTGAAGAAATTGGTATTTTTTCACGAAAAGCAAAGATCTCCTACTTGCCCTGCTTTTCTCAATCTTCTATCTCGGACTACGCCATGATCGGGTTATGGCGGTCTGATTCTACTATACGCTATTCCTCTTAGTCAACTAGTAGTAGTAGTCTTAAAGTCGGAAATCGCTTTCACATCTCATATGACATCCGTACAACAGACTTCTTCGGGCACCAGTAAGGTAAGTTGCTACTCCAGCCCTCCATATGATCCAGCTTATTTTAAGGATAGGTTAGCCCCTTATCCTTAAAATAATAATAAGGTAAGCTTGTTTGTGTTAGGCTTTCGACACCATATACTAGTGCGGGTGAAAGCTTCTATGGGAGAGGAAGGGAATCGTTGAGGGCATTCCTGGTCTTACCGTGCATTCATGCAGCAAGATTCAGATTGAATGGACATAGAGGGAACGGAGTCTAGTTCAGTTTTCAGAGTGAAAGTCTCGAAAAAAGGCTTAGCCATTTCCTAGCAACACAAGGCAGGTGCAAAAGGCGAGAAGGGCTATAGTAGCTACACGAAACCAAGTCATTCTTGAAAGAATACTTGCCGGCATGCGAGACGAGACTGGAACCAAGGCCAAGGGCAGGAAGTCCACCAACAGGAACCCTATCATCAACCAATAGGCCAGGAGCTTCAACTGAAAGCCGAGGAGCTCTAATAAGAATCCAATTAGAAAGCGATTCTTGCTCTGGTTTCAGGGAATCCCTAAAAAGCCCTGGTCCAGACCAAGGGTGCTATGGCGATCTGCCACGTGGTTCTTGCTGAGAAAGACGAAAAAGAGAACTCTAATGATGCCAACTGGGCTCTCAAGTGAGTTAGAAAGATAGAATGAGTCACTTCAGCAGTCAGCGAGGGGCAAGGCTCCCCCAGGTGAAGCTAGAGATCAAACATTTAAAATCTGCTTGGTAATGTCAATAGAATAAGAGAGAAGGGAATTCCATTTCAAGAATTGAATGAAGAGAACGGTAGTCTCATTGATTCCTCAGCTTAGCCAGATGAAAAGAGGGTAATTGGTAGAATCCCTTGTCGGTGAAACAAGTAAATCCCGTTCATACAAAGAGGATCTTGGTGCTCTCTATCTCTTTAAGCCTTTTCCGCGAAATGGAAACCAGTGACTAGATCGGAAGAAATGCTGCATAGATGGATAAGGGTCGGTAAGTCTTCCTTTTGCTATCACCTATCGCTTAAGAAGTAGATTGAACCACTCTGATAGTTCTAGCTGAATCGATTTCAAATCAAGGTGCATAAGATCAGATCATGAAAGAGACTTGCCAACGGTTGGTTAACAGACGGAAAGAGACAATTCCAGATCTGTTCATCGAGAGAAGGTCAACATACTCGGCTATCTTCAAAGATCGGGATTAGAACTCCTTATATGTATGCAAGCAAAGAGTGAGTGGAGGGGAGATTTGGCACATCGTATCCTTCCCATCGGTAGGGGCAAGGAATAAGGAACCCTAAAGAAAAGAGGTGAATGGGCAGAAAGGGCAAGTCGGTCTGTCCGGACGAAAGAATCTCTCCCCCTTAGCTTAGTCTTCTTTCGCGCAATTGCTAAAGCATTTGGTCAAGCTTGTTTGTTTCGGAGCGCGCTGTAGCTTTGCTTGCTTGCTGCTCCGCTTTCTTCGCGCTATACTTTCAATCAATGTTTGCTTTCTTGCTTACTTATTTCATTTTCCATAGCATGTAAATCTTCCTACCCGCGAAGCGAAATTGATTGCTTCACTTCACGTGATAGAGGGGTTCTTGGCCAACGGGCAAGCTGGTTCCACGGGTTAGGAGGCTTGCCGATTACAATAGCATGTAAGCGGTATGGCCGGCTAACTTACGACCCTTAGGAAAGAAAGCGTATATGCGAACAGCCTCTCACTAGCTGCCTTACTTGAAGCGATCGGGAGTCTCTTCCTTAACAGCTAACTCACTTCACTCCTCAACAGCCGATATGGGACAACTCATATGCGCTGTATTAGTCGCAAATGAGTTTTTAGTCTTAGTTTCCAAAAGGTTTTCGCTAAATAGAGTGGATTTAGGCGGCATGCAATTTAGTCGACTTTGAGAACTGAGTGTAAAGAGGCCGTTTACTCCTTCTATCCTCCAATTCCTTTCCCCGGAATGAAAGCCTAGAGCATCAACTCTCTGTCTTACTACGAGAAACCTTCTTTTCAAAGAGCAGACAGAGAAGGATCTCTAATCAATGGTTTGCCCAAGCCCTTCTTCTCGAAGCAGCCTATTCTATCAAAGGCAAAGTGCACATATTAGGAGTGGAATTCCCTAGTGATACACTTTCCTAAAGCAAGAAGCTCAAAAGAAAGATAAGGCCAAGGAAAGAGGCGAAACTCCACTAGAAAGGGGAAAGAGTGCCACTCGACCGACAATCATGAACGAAGTGAGGGAAGGAGTTCGGATTGGATCCCTTAGGAGAGAGACGGAAGGTATTAAGAAATGGAATCAGGTCTTTGACGATCCAGTATTAGCTAGTAAGTGTATGGACTCATACTTGGATGACTCCCTAGTGGCCAGGGAAGCAGAAGCGTTAGCTTCACCCTTGGAACGTATCATTTACTCTCTCTAGCTCTCGACTTGACTAGAACATTTCTTTAGCTCTTTCGCGGGTCGGGCATCAAGAAGCGGAATTTTTCTCACATATGCCCTTCTCTTTGGCCCATAGCTAGCAACTTACCGTACCAAGCGCGGCAGTCTCATCCCCTCGAGAACGGAATCCTACCCTTTTGATATGTCAGCCAAAGAGCCCAGATGGGACGAGACTAGTCCGGTCAAGAGAGACTAGATGAGACCTCGTATTCAGTACTCCCTGACCAGGGCTAGTCATTTTTGATCCCCATAAGTACGACAATCTCTCCTTCACTCGGAAGGGGACAGGCATCAGCCTTAATAAAATAAGTACGTTTCCGTTTTCACGAAAGAAAGACGATTGATTGAAGCAGGCAACGAAGGGGACGAAGCGAAGTAGCAGCAGCTTACATAGAGGGAAGAATGGCAGTGGCCCTGTCAGCTTGAATACGAACTCGAACAGGGATATTCTATTAAGTTAAGGGATTCACCCTTCGACTCGTGCTTCTTAACCAACGCTCACTCTTTCTTTTCACCGAAGCGGGGAACTCAGATTATCGGAAGAAGAAGACTCACTCCTTTTCTCTATGATCCTTACCAACTATCCTAGCCATAGTTCTCTTAACCCTTAGGAGATGGATGATGAAACAAGTAAACCAGACCTTACACGAGTGCTACCAATCGTTACAGAACGAGCCTCGCTGCACTAAGTCTCGAAGCCTGACGTTCGGGACGAACTGAACTTACTGAGCCAGGACGGAAACTCAAGGTACTGAAAGTCTCGACTGTAAAGGTAGTAATTCAATTAGCAATCGAGTTCTGATCAGTTAATTACCGTGAATTTGGGCCTTATCATCTTTATGGCTATAAATCAGCCTTCACAGTGATCTGCTTCTTGATCTGAGTGGAAAGAGGAGTATTCCCAGATGTGATTAGAGAATAGCCCAAAAGAGGCATGTCGGCATCAGCTGAGGAAAGGGTTGGCTGGGGTGGGGAAGATGCCAAAAAGCAAGAATGTAGTTTTTCCAGCGAGGAGGTAGTCCCCAGTCACTCGACTTAGAAAGAAGGTTCTCCCGAGAAGGAATCACTCCTAGGCAAAAAGTGTACCCGCTCGAGGAGTTGAAAACCATTCACGTTTCGTTCCCATATGCATAGGCTTATTCTAAATCGACATATCCAGGTATATATCCCAACAGGTTCCCTTTCTTTCAAAGTGGCATTGCCCAAAGTAGAATCAAAGGCTTTACAGGGGAGCTCTTCTTAGCCCAGGTTGCTAGCTTCAGCTAGTTAGTAGCGATGAATTATAGGATCCAAAAGCAATAACCACAGATGGAGGAGCATTCATTCCTCTTTTTAACAAGTTTTCCCAAACCAAGATATCCTGCCTATCCCGAAAAAGGGACTCTCTCCAAAAAGTAGCATCGTAGCAAGAGTGGTTTTGACTAGGCATATGACGAAGGATCGGCCGAAGCTAGAGCAACACATTTACAAAGGGTAGTAAAGCAGTTCTGCCTCTCAACCGGTGCTCCGTTTTTCCTGTGGTGCTTACGCGTCGTCGTCTGCTTCTCCCTCTTCCAGTCTTGTTTTCATGCTCCCCAGGCGAGATGCCAAAGAAGAAGGAAGATTGAATGCCAAAGAAGAAGGAAGATTGACCACAGCGTAATGCCTTACCGCTTTAAACCTTGCTAGAACTCTGAAGAAAGGCTTAAAGCAGAGCTTTCTCACTGACTCAGGAAAGGCTCAATCATCAGAAATGGTTCGAGGAGAGCTACTAGCAGCTAGGCTACATTCCCATATAGCTACTATAGCTAATAGAAAGGGCAGACTTAGCTCAGTATGGAGGGCAGACTACCTTCTTACAGAGTGCTCTATCCCTAGAAGAGCATACATTTTAGCATACTCTCTTTCTTTGGAAATGATATGATACTCGATCTAGATACCTAGCTACTAGAAGAAGAATAATAGCATATAGCTAAAATGCCTAATGGCCAGGAAAGAGAGGAGCAGAGACCGCCCTATCTTGTTGGTTCTTCTTCTTTCGAACCTTAACCATGAAAGTCAGTCAATGTTGGCTTCCTCGATTACACAGTTGACCACACGCATTCAACGGTAGGGAGTAAGACCTTCTGTTTACAATTTTTAACGCAAATTCCAGGGATACTCATCGAGTGGACCATACCGAGGAAGATATAAAGCTCCTTCTTTGCTTTTCTGATCTCATTGTGGAAGTACCGTGTAGAGATAGGCACCTTATCTATGCAATAACGATCTCACTCTTCAAGACGGATTCGTGAAAGGTCAATCTACGCCATGGAAGTTTCATTGCTGAATGACTTGTCCGCTACCAACTTCTTCCTCTATGGATAGGGCATCTCTACATGTGAGACCTTGTATACAAATTTCTCACATACCGGATTCCCGAGGAAGAAAGATCTCTCCTCCTTGCTTTCATGCATAGCAGACTAACAAGCTGAAAAGTGATCTCGCTGTACCCGATCCCCAAGCACTGACATTGAGAGAAGAGTGGAACGGGAGACTAGCCTTATAGGGGACTTCCCCGGAGCCTGATCAACTCATATCGGAGCAAAGGTGCCAAGCAAGGCAAAGCGGTACCAATTCCTTCCTTTCTCTGTCTTTCATTGCAAGCCAAAAGCCCTCCTACTGCTACTTTTAATCTGAAGGAGTCTGACAGCCCAGCTAAGTCGTACTCGTCTTTTAATGCCTAAAAAGCCCCCCCCAAGAAATGCTTAGCGATTAGGAGACTGCTTCGTCTTAATCCAAACAGGGGATATCCCTCCCACAGGGCTTGAGGGAATAGCGCTGATACGCCGACAGAGGGCAGTGAGGGCCTATTCTTTTACTATGTTAAAGTTTAATTCCTTGGCTTTTGCAATGATGAGATCAACTAGGGAAAAGAAAACCAGAATCAAGTTTGAGGGGTAGTTCTAGGTTTCTTCCCCGTGGTGAGTACTAAAATTAAAATATGGTATGGATAGGGAGTCTCAGGGTTTCAATCAAGCTATTTTTAGCTCTTCTCCCTACGTTTGAAAGCTGGTTGGTTATAAGTAAGTAAAAAGCTGGCTCCACGGGAAAATGGAAAGTAGAAGCGGGATAGTCAAGAGCAGAAAATATCTCTGAATCTAATTAGTCTAAAGAGCACGCCTATGAGATCTCTCTTACCTTACTTTAGGGCTTTACTGCTATACCGAGTTTACGGCTATACTGCTAGACCGGCTTAACTGCTTGCTAACCTCTTTCCGCCAACAAGTAACAAGTAGCGATTCAAGCCAAGTACTAAAGTAAGTAAATCCCCCCATGAGAACTAGTTTCCAATGATTAGATTACATATGGATTACCGATATCGATGTACTGCTTTACTGAATCTCTTACATATCGCATATCGGAGCACCTACTTAACCGATTAACGGCTTACCGTGGAACAGCTAGTCTACGGGCTAGTTAGATAGAATACCTACTGGTTTCCCTTGCTATACTGCTTACTTTACGACAATCAAACCTACCTGGATTCAAATGAAAGCGGCTATCCATACATTTCGATTACGGCTGTCTTGTTGTCCTTCCTAAAGGATTGTTGTAACCTCTTCCTAGTAACCTTCTTGTAGGCTTTCATTCATGCTGTTAGGCGAACCTCTTACTTTACGATATTCAATGGTAACCGTGGTACTGCTTATCGGGGGTACATACCGACTCGAGCCGGGTATCAATACTGCTTTCATGCGCTAATAAACCCTAGCTTCTCGCTCAATACAGCTGTTACTGCTTTCTCAATACAGCTGTTACTGCTTTATCTTTATACTATGCTATTTCTGTAAGAGCAGCTCGGGGGAACCTAGCCTTGAAGTCGAATACGCCTGGAGTTGGAGGCTAACCTCTTGTTTCCAATGATGGTAAACACCTATGTCGAACTTAAACCTATCCACTTTTCGTAATGGATTTCCTCTTACCTTGCTATACTGATAGACCGGTACGGTATCCCCAGCTTATCGGTATTCAATGGGAACCCCAGAACAAAGACATAGAGCTCATTGCCTTCGAACTTGGAGGAGCAGCTTACCTACTGATAGCCCTCGCTAACCGATTGGATTTGGGAGCTCAGGAGCAAGAGTAACTGTAGTTGCTACGGCCAGGGGAGCTAGTCTCGTAACTGCGGGCAGTTCGAGTTCGAGTTCTTTACAAGACAGATGGGAACTGTAGCTAACAAGTGTGTTTGGAATTGAGCTAGAATGCCGGAAAGGGGATGGCTAATGTGGAACACTTCCCTATGTCGAGCTTATACCGTCCTTTCTATCTTGTATTCTACCAATCTACGGGGTCCCATCAGAGGCACATTCCTTGTCTGCTATTGAATTCTAAGTTGTAAGATCAGGGCTCTTCATTACGAATTTCAGCAGCTTTTCCTGTCCTTACATTGAGCCACTCGGTCGAGATGGTGACTTCGTAAGGTATCAATCTAGGGGATTCGTAGTTATTGTCAGGCCTAAACAATTTTGTCTCATGCGGGGATATTGGAGATCTTGAACAATCGAAGGACTGTAAGGGGCTTGTGCCTTTCCACTTAGTGAATTGATTGACTATGCGCACAAAAAGGTTCTGAATCCTCCCTTAGGCTGCTTCTCCCTGTAAAGCGAAGACGGGGATGAGATTGGAAGGAAGCAGGAATCCCTGAGTTTGAGAAGAATGGCTGCAAAACCCTCCTTCTTTCCCATAAGGAATGGGATGACTCGATTCAAATCGGTCAGATAAGGGGGGGCTAAGAATGGATGGTTCTCGCTAATCCCCATCTCTCAGATTGTGCTTCGTGGGGGGAGTCGGAAATTGGTCCGTAAAAGGGTCAATAACCGAGCTGGGTTTATGCTCCGTTTCCAAGAACGGATCTAGTAAGGCGAAAGGTATTCCCCAATGCAAAGGAGTCTAATCAAAGCAATCCTCGAGTAAGAAAAGAGAAGGCGCTACTTAGCCCTATTAAAGAATGAAGCTCCGTGCGACACCCGGCTCCCAAATCTGGAAATGCTAACCACAGTTTCAATGGTAACGGGAATACGCCTGACGGCGAAACATAGATAGTGACGCTTCCATCGCTTAGATTTAGGGCGATAGGGCGCACCACAGATACGAACCAGAAAGCACCATTGCATAGGGAAGGCTCTAATAGATCCGAAGGAACCATTTCTCCTCGAGTCGATTACGTGTTGGATCCGTCGAAACCGATGTTGCAATCAATGCTTAACACATAGGATTAAAAATTGTCCATTCATCGCTTCGTCCATGAGCGGCCCGTAGAGCGCTTTATCCCTATAACCGGCTTTCTATCTCTAACTCGAAGTGCAGCTTGGATCACAGTCTGTGAGTGAGGATACGTATGGGGCATTCGCATGGAGCGAATTTTGCTTATGGTATGACTCGAAGGTCTTGTCGTGCGTCTTGGAGCGAATAATTGCTTAAAATAAAGGATCCGTTCACATTTACATAAAATAATACGGATTCGTTCGCGTAAAGAAGGCCAGGCCATAGCATAGGACATTCAACCGAAAGGATTGATTGATCTCATACGATTGAGCCGCTAGAGGAATCGGCATCGCTACGAGCAAGACGTGGGATATTAGGCCTTGGCAAGGCTGAGCATTGACATGGTAAGGTATTATCCAAATAGACACGGAAACGGCGGTACGATAAAAGTAAAAGAACGGAGGAAAGATCTACTATTCACTTTCATTTTTGAATATTGGTGAACTACTAAACGAGCCGAGAACGAGAGATCAGAAGGAAGTAGGCTCTTAGATAGGGCATAACCGCTTAGCTCCGAGCTTACCTTAACCGCTGTTAGCACGAGAGTGGATCGGGGAATCTAAAATGCTTCTTTGATTGGATGAAGATAGATATATAGAAAAGTGTGCAGTGAGGTCGTTAGATCTAGGTAGCCAGTCTTTACTCGGCCCAAAGACTCCCATGTTTTTCTTGGTTGGACTAACCCAACCGGCAATTTCCGTCTTCCGGAGAGCAAGAATGAGTCTCTCTTTTTTTTTGGGGGGGGCAGAGCAGTCAAAGAATGAAGCAAACCAAATGATTGTTCTAGAATGGTTATTCCTCACAATTGCTCCTTGTGATGCAGCGGAACCATGGCAATTAGGATCTCAAGACGCAGCAACCCCTATGATGCAAGGAATAATGGATTTACATCACGATATCTTTTTCTTCCTCATTCTTATTTTGGTTTTCGTATTACGGATCTTGGTTCGCGCTTTATGGCATTTCCACTATCAAAAAAATCCAATCCCGCAAAGGATTGTTCATGGAACTACTATCGAGATTCTTCGGACCATATTTCCTAGTATCATCCCTATGTTCATTGCTATACCATCATTTGCTCTGTTATACTCAATGGACGAGGTAATAGTAGATCCAGCCATTACTATCAAAGCTATTGGACATCAATGGTATCGGACTTATGAGTATTCCGACTATAACAGTTCCGATGAACAGTCACTCACTTTTGACAGTTATACGATTCCAGAAGATGATCTAGAATTTGGTCAATCACGTTTATTAGAAGTGGACAATAGAGTGGTTGTACCAGCCAAAACGAATCTACGTATTATTGTAACATCTGCTGATGTACCTCATAGTTGGGCTGTACCTTCCTCAGGTGTCAAATGTGATGCTGTACCCGGTCGTTTAAATCAGATCTCTATTTCGGTACAACGAGAAGGAGTTTACTATGGTCAGTGCAGTGAGATTTGTGGAACTAATCATGCCTTTACGCGTGCGCCCGGAAACATAGGCCGACTGCTGAGCCCACTCTGGCTCAGCCGCACCACCCCGGGTGCGAGCCACCCGAGAAGCAAGCTATTACAGCGAGCGGCTGGAGCTGTAGGGAGCCAAGGAGCAAGGCAGTAGATAAGATAGAAGAAGGGGCCAGGCTCCCGGTAGAGCAGAGGAGACGGTTAGGATAACGAACTTGAAACGCGGAGCCCAAGCGGCCGGCGAGCGAGTGGTTAGTGGCCAATAGCGCCCTAGTTGATGGCATTCCTCTCTGCGGCTGGCACTCGAGGAACCACGGGTCACTCCATACAGAGCAAGCAAGTCTTAGGGATGAGACGCCCGCGCAAGGACCTCAATTCTCATTAGGAGGTCGAACCAAGGACCTATGGAAGTCGGGGCTACCCCGTCCCCATGGGCAAGGCAACAGTGTCCTGAGGGAGGAGTTTAGAGGCCTTATAGTAGCACGGACTTTTTTTCTTTCTAGGTCATGCGAAGGGGGCCAGTCCAAGATCGTACTGTTCCTCTACAAAGACAACAGACGCTCTCAACGGCTAGGCGCCACTATCTTTCTGAGTTATTCCAGCTTCTTCATGATTTCGTGCCGCGTTGAACAAACAAAAATAAAAAAAAAAGAGGGCCGTCTCAACGGAAGGAGAAGGACCTGCAACGGCAGAGACTACTGACCCTCTTCTTGTTCCTAGCCGTCTGTTACGAGTCTGGGAGGGAAGCCTGGAATCCTAAATATGAGGGATCCCTAAAAATAGAGAAGGGCGGACAGGGCTTCCGCAAGGGCCTCCCCCCTTTTCCCGGTCAAGATAGCTGGGAAGGAGCCCTATCAAGTAAAGGCCATAACCAGCCTCTTTATTTATGTACGTACACCTTTGTTTCAGGGCGGGGCCACCCTTCCTCCTGCTAATCCGGCCATTTCCGAACCTGTCTTTCCCATCCCATGTAATTCAATGGAGGACTTCTCAATTCTTGCGATTCCCAGCTCCCTTAGCTTATTCTTATTATATTCAAAAAAACTATAGGGTTCCAAACCTTAGCTCGGCAAAATAGGCTCAATGATCTCTTTCTTCGATAGACCGGTCCGGCGCTCCGCGTGGTTATATTCGTATATGTTCCGACTCGCCGGTCATTATGGATCTAGTGGCATGGCGAGGCAAAGGGGGGGCAACTACGAAGCTTCGTAGACTCGACAAGACAAATCGCTCCGCTTATAGAATAGAATGCAAGCAAGGTAGCTTGCTTACTCTCCTAGTAGCGTTCGTTGGCGACAAGGAAGGAGGCATTGGAAAGACTAGACAGACCATACTAAAGTAAAGAGGCATTCAGGAAGCGACTAGTCGCTTCTGGCGAAGCTTCTAGAAGGCCGACCACTACATAGAGAGATCCATATACCAGTCATGAGCTATCGCTCATGCCTAGAGAGGCGCAGGGCAGGATCGAAGAGCTTAGTGTGAAACGCTCAGGAAAAGAGCAGAGAATGGGTTGTGCGCCCCATCCTACTCAAAAGAATGAAGAGCTTTGATGCCAGCAAGCACAAGCATCTTTGTAGTTGTTGGGGAGTAGGGTTCCAACCCTTGTTTTTTTTGAATATAATAAGAATAAGCTCCCCTTTGTTTCTTTAATAATAAGGTAAGGCTATGAAGCCCTTCCTTCAGTTTTGGCTTGCCCCGGTTTACGCTATGAAGCTTACCTTATTATTATGAAAGAAAAGGGCTTTTTCAGCTTGCTGCTCGCTTTCTCGCTTCCGAGAGGCGAAGGGAGCCTGACTTACGGGGTTTGGTTTCCAAGCCTGGCGCGAAGGATTGGATTTCACCTATGATCAGATCAGTGGGCAACCATAGTTTACTTTTTTTGTGGTGTTGTTGACGTTGTTGAAAGCGAATTTTTAATTAGGCCCCGCTTTTCGGAGCTGCTCCCAGCTCACACTATGGTGGAGGAGGTGCCGTGAAAATCTAGGAGTGTGAGCAGTACGAGCTGAAAGGCTCCCATACTGTTTGGAGGGCAGGGGGCATAGATGCCAAACAAACCTGACCCCTATCTATCGTCGTAGAAGCTGTTCCTAGGAAAGATTATGGTTCTCGGGTATCCAATCAATTAATTCCCCAAACCGGGGAAGCTTAAGTGGAAATGAAAGAATAGGGTGAGGGGAAGCCACTAAATTGAAGACTTCACTCGCTCGCTCTAACGCTCGTTTAGTAGACAGCGAGTGGAGTGCATAAGCCCCTTTAGAGATAGGGGGGAGTACTACACGAGCTCGTAAGTAAAGTACTACACGAGCCTTGTCTACGAAGCAGAGCGACCTCGTCTTGCTTGCTTCTGGCGAAGCTTCTAGAACTAGATTAGATAATAGGCATTTTTTTATGGTAGGAATATTTATAGGCCTACTACATAGGAGCGATAGCGAAGCCAAGCCGTATAAAGGCGAGCAGCCCTTATAGCAATAGCAAACGGCCTACTTATAGCCCTCCCCGGGGACTTCAACGGGTCTTACAAGCTCAAATGGCAATTCTTCACGTTTTCTTCAGAGAGTGGGAATGAATTCTATTACTTGATTGACATTGACAGATATGTGTACCACACCGAACAAGCAATATGCCGATATGCTTGATGTACCAGCCAAGCCAGCTCGACCGTATACAGTATAAGGGATTCGCCTTTGCCTCAGACAAAATAAAAACGGATTGAACAGGACAACCGGGAAGGGAAGCATAGATATTGATTTGAACAAAGGAACTGAAACCGGTACCAGAAACCAAACAAGAGATGGAATTCCAGATTGAACAGATGACCGACCTACAATAAGACGAAAATTAAATTCCTAATTCCATTCTCTAAGCAGCCAAGGCCAAGAGCAAGCAAGAGTAGTCCTATCTGCCTAGAAGGATTCTATAAAGAGAATGTGAGTGGTGAGTGGGCAGGAGATCAATAGACACGGAAAGAGAAGACCAAAAAGAGCAGAAGGCACTCAGTTGTTTATGTGAAATCAAGGAGCAGCAGGTTCAACTTTTACACTTTCTCGAAGAGAGCTCAAAGCAATAAGATGAAAGATGGGATGAGATGCTAGCCTTAGCGCAGAAGATCAATCATTGAGCCTTAGGCCACTACCGAGCGGAGGATCATAAACTGCCTGTACTGCCGGGATGATCCCTACTTGAAAAGGCGGAGACAATACCTCTTGTTGCGACAAATCGAGTTTCAAAAGCCAATTTTTCAATCACATTTTCAGGGCACACCAAAGAGCCACCGGACCCACGAAAGTCCCCTTTTTTACTAATATACACGGCCTTTGCCAGGATGTCTTTCATCAAGCAAAAGAAAAAGAAGGGCAATAAATGAAATGAACTAACCCCAAAGGATGATCTCGGATTGAAATCCAAGGCCCCAGGGAATAATGAAAAATGGAAAAAAGTTATTCATTGACCCGTCTCCCGCGTTCTCGCTTCCTTTGAGAAAGTCTCTAGGCGTGGAATCATAGACCGTTCACTAGCAAGGAATAAACTCTGTGACTTAGTTCCAGCCTTCCCCCCATACTCAGATTGGGTGATTGGATTGCTGCAGACATTTCTTACAGTGCCGTCATAACACATGACCACATCTCGAAGGATGGTCATTAAGTTTTTTGAACAACGTTCCAGGTTCAGACAATACTCTCGATGAGCGGACGATAACTCCTCTGATAGAGCTCGAATGAACCATCCCCTCATGCGGATCTCACTGGAAGGTTTAAGAACATCCTGTTAATTAGTTCATCCCAACTGTATGGGACTGAAGCCCGTGTTATTCTGCTGGGAAGCTTGACGAACATACTGAGAGGCTCGGTGCCCTTTTATTGATGAGTAGTTTATCCCAGACTGGAGTCCAGATTTATTTTGAGGGTGCGACAGCTTTTGCTGACACGCCTACCCGACCTACGGGTTTCAATATTTATCATCTGTGCTTTCTTGTTTTTCTTTGCTGTGATTAATTCTCAGAACTGCTTCTAAGGCTTGCACCTGTTTCATTGTTTCAATATTCATTTGACATAACAAACATGAGGATTAAGGTGCACGTGTGATTGAACAAACGAGTTTTGCAAGGGAATTCACGATGTTTGTTTTAGATTAAGCGACAGAGCAAAAAGGACAACGATTGGATTATGCAAACAAAACTTTCATGGAGTTTATTTGATGTTATGGTTAGGAATGTAAAAATCAAAAGATGCAAAGGATGTAAAGTCGAACAAACAGTGGATAACATAATAAAAAGAGAACTTCCTTTTTTTTCTTCCAGCGATGATACTAACGATGTATAGCGCAGCTTGTGCCAGGATTACTGTCGATTTTTCCCATGTGGTGTCGAACTTTGCCCCCGCTCCGGAGATAGAACTCGTTCTCCAGGAAATGCTTTACCGACCTCTCCAGTTTGGCCGAAGCGCTTTTTCGGGTTTGTTTTTCGACTCGGCAAGGTATCCTTTTCCCAACGCTTTAGCTCTCACCTAGACCGCCTCTTCGGGTTTTTTCCGAATGAGCTCTTGCTATTTCCCTTTCTTCCTTCTTTCCTATGGGACAATTAAACGCCCTTTCCAGCTTCACCAAAATAAGATTCTTGTATCTATGTTAAAGAGCTAAACTAATAGCCTGCTGAGAATGCCGTAGGAAGGATACTCTCCCAGTCTTTCTGAAAAGAAATGGGTTGCGAAAAGGAATCAAACCGTTTTCATTAATGAAACGAGATACACGGATTTCAAGCGTAATTCTTTTTCACAGCATCTGAGTTCACGGGGTTTGGTAGTTCAGCTCCATCCATGTTGGTAAAAAGAAGGGCACCCCCTGAAAAGGCTCTCTTAACGACGTACGGACCCTTCATAATCATAATTCGAGGTCCACTTTCCACGATGGTCGTTCTGAATAGGGGATAATCTTTTTCAACACCAAATCCCCCTCTCTTCATAGTCGATTCATTAGGGTCGTCACCTTCTACCCAACTAGTGGAAGTATCCACCGTTTTCTTTGTCTGTTAAGCCTCACAGCTATGGGACTTCCTAAAGAAAACTGCAATCGTAGTTTACACTCACAAGACCACCGAGATCTTCGACTTAGCTCCCAAGGGTAATAATCCACCCGGCCCTTCCCCAACCGGGAGCAGAAGATAACGAAAGGGAGACAAAGTCCTAACTAAATCATAAAACAAGCTACCCATTCCATCTATCATATCAGTCGAGTCGATCCGATTCGTTCTTATCTATAGATAACGCAAGAGATAACTTATTACTTCGCGGATGGAGAGGGATTCGAACCCCCGGTATTCCTATCAATACTTCGGTTTTCAAGACCGACTCTTTCAACCGCTCAGACATCCATCCCCTTCGCGCTTCGCCCGCCCTATCTATCCGCGCGCTGGCAGGTAGGGGCTTATCCATGTGATTCGCTACGCTTGCTTGTTTCTATATGATAATATGCACCTTGGTTGCTGCGCCCCCTGCGGGGGTAATAGCAAGAGAATGAAGAACGAATGATCCTCCAAAAAAAAAGAGTGATTGAGTCCGACTCAAGCGAGTGAGTGAAAGGCGCGGCAAGAGAGCGAGTTCAACTCGCGAACGATCAGCAAGTGAAGGACCGATCCTTTTGCGCCAGTACTGTTGCGAAACTGGTACTTGTCGGCTTACGAGCAACATATAGACTAAGGTTGCCCATCACTCTCTCGCTCTTTTTTGAAGGCCTTTTCTATTTTCTTTCTAGTATGGTTCCTCCATAAGAACACTGAACGACCAGCTTCGCAGAGGAGCTCTCTCCCTAGCCCACAGCATAGTGTGGAATCTGGATCGTTTCATCGAGCACCATTTCTTTTAGATATAAAGGTGTTCTGACTCTATTGGATTAAGTCATAACCTACGCCTTCTACTAGTATACTACTATGGAGAGACTAAGCTCTATTTCAGAGATTGGACTCTCTTACTGTGATTAGCCCCTACTAGTAAGAAGCTGTTCCCGAGCCAGGTTCCCTGGATCTACGTGTTCCTAGTAGGGCCTAAATTGATGAATTCAGAAGCGCGCCCGGTAGACTTCAAGAGCTCTTGCTCTGCGTATCCTCCTACTTATTATTCTGAGGGTCATAAAAACATACGAACCGCCTACTCTTTAAAGCCCTACCAAACAACAAAAAAAAAATGAAAGCTGCTTGCCCTCACTAATAAAAAACAGCAATCCCTCCCCTTCTGTTACCTACTTTTACTCATATCTTCGGTATACCTCAATACAAGCACAGGAAAGGATTATTCAATCAAAACCGGCGCCCTATTCTCTCTCAATTGCCTTTCCTTTATAGATGAGGGGGGAGTACCTTAGCAGTAGCTTCCAACACTTAAGATTGACCTCCTCAAGTGCCAGATATGCATTTTTTATGAATTTCATACGGGACTACTTTCTTACCGCTCCGTGGGGTTCACTTCTGACTTACCAAATAAGTTTACTAAAGAAACTGACCTAAGCATAGCTCTCTCTCTCAAATACAAATGCCAAGAAAGAGATTCCTTGGATAAGTGGAAAAATGCCTTTCATTTATCTTTTACGGCGTTTGTCCTACTTTACTTAACTTATAGTATCCGTCCTCCAGCCTATCGAAATTCGTGTTTTTATTAACCAACAAGACATGCCACCTTAATGCACTCAAAAAAAAGGTTATTCAATCCACTAGTGCAACTGAAGGAATTACCTCTTCTGAACCGAAACAAGAAAGAGCTCATAACCACTGCTTGTGAACAGCTCTCCTCAACTGAAGGCGCACCTACTGTTACTAGAAGTCTAGTCTCTTTCAGGTCCAGTTTCGATCTCGAACTAACTTACTTTACTTAATAGGCCGGAAGAGAGATTCTTCAGAAAACCCGATTTCCTGTCCTGTCTTAAGAACCTGACTCAAAAGAGAAAAGAAGACCGGACTAAAAGAGATATCACTTTCGACGATTGAACTTAACTTTTTTTTATATCCAGATTGGAACTGGATTTTAACGTTTTTGGATCCTGTTTAGAGCCGGCTTTCACTCCACTTTCCGGAATCCTTGTTCCTGGCTTATATTCACATAGGCCACTCATAAGAATAAGACGTTCAACTCCCTAAAACACGTATAATTGAGAGACTCAGAATATCTGTGCCTTGGGTAAATGCCTACCTTCGGGAGAATCTTACCGAACGAGTTTCAAACCTGTCCTCTTCGCTTCCCAAGATATTTAGGGAAAAGGGCCTTGTCGGCCACCGCTTGCTGACGATGGAACGCATCGTAAATTTGAATCGCGTTGGACTTAGTTGGAAAGGTAGGTGTTCGGCATGCCCCTTGCTTGCGAACTTCTTTATAAGGGCGGGTAGCTTTGGAGATCCCATTCCTCACGTTTACCGTTGTCCCCAGACTTCACTCTTTCAGCACTTGTATACTTTCTAAATAGTCAGGCGTGTCCCTGTCTCTGTCTCTAACAAGTGTGTGTGATCCACCGATTGATTTACTAAGTTACTCTTTCTTACCGCTGGAGTCCCCATCTCTTAAAGCCTTATCAGACTTCCGATCCATCCCTTGTTTTTGCCGATTGAAGAAAGCCTTATATGGTCTCATCAAACAAGCGAGAAAAAGCCCTTTCTATCTTAATCTTATTAGTAACCTGCAACTAAAGCGCTAACGAGCAACGGCTTTCGCGCAGCTCAATCCGTTGCTTGTTGCTTTCGAGCCGGAGGGTAGTAAAGTAGTCCGTGAAGGTAAAATCACACTTGTGTTAAGCAAGCAGAGTAATCAAGCCAGAGAGGCAAAAAAAGCAAGAAGCGGTTTTCGTTCGATCGACAAAATCAATCGTACTTTCACCGCTGTGGACCGGCTTTCATAAAGCACCTTGGGCAGCAGCTACTATTGGGATCCAATTCCGAGATCAATTCGACAATGAAACTCTTCAAGCAATGATCTTATCTATGTCATTTCTCTTGATGCGATACAAAAGACGACTTTCGAGAGTCACTTAGCCCCTTGACCTCTTCTCTCAAAAAAGACGCTGTGTGGGCAAGTCGATCAAAGTAAGAACGGGACCATTAGTACGGAATCGTTGCCTCCGAGGTGCGAGATAGGAGAGAGTGTATTTGAATATGATCTGGTTCTGTCACGTCCGACAGCAGCATGTAATTCCTCTGGGCGCTCCGTAGGTATAGGAGTTGCGTGAAGTCCGGTGTCATCGATCCCTGGACAATTCGCCACTCGAGTTTCACTCTATGGTCTAACGTCCTTTCATCGTGGAAAGGAACCTTTATTCAATTTCGGGAAAGCCTTTGAAGGGAAGGGTTACCTTTATCTCTTTCCTTCTTTGATCGCTAATTGATCTGCCAGGTAGGAAGCAGTCCCTGGTTTGAAAGTGGGACCTAGCTCCTCATCCCGACTGGAATCAGTGGTCCCTTAATGAGTTATTGTCCGAAGTGGGTTCGCTTTCCTTTCAAACCAGGCTCAAGGGAAGTTAGGAGTGTTAGACATTGAATATCACATATCCGCTGTCGCAGATACGCTGTGTGAGTATAGTTATTGGTTTGATTTAGAAGTATATAAACTATGTATAATATCAGCTGGTGAGTAGCATTGAGAAAGAGATTAACGAATCATTGAACACGATTTCTTCTACTTTTGGGGACTGACTGGACGGTTAGAGTGTTAGCTTTATCCCAAGATGGAGACAAGAACCTTCCTTACCCTTTCTCTTTCTTCCTTACTTCCTCACTAGGGGATTGGAAGCCTTTTCAAGTAAGAACCTCTAGCAAAAA
>CANTUR010002107.1:0-43561 GCA_947683625.1 Mallotus nudiflorus | reverse complement strand
GGGCCCTTAATATATCAAATCGAAGCTGACTCAGAGGGCTATAATAGGCCATTACAAATTGTGTCTGTAGCAGGCCGTCCTTGGGCCCAAATTCCTTTGTTTTGGGGCCCAAAAACCACTATTTCGGCCCATGGATTTGATTATGGGCTTGCGCACTTGGGCTTCAAATGGACGTTCGTGGCGGCATCGGTTGACCCACGGAGCCCATAATATTTCATATCGAAGCTGACTTAGAGGGCTACAGTGCGGGCTCTAAAGCCCATCTATAGCGATTTGTCTTTGGGCCCAAAAACCCATGTTTAGGCCCATGGATTTGATAGAGTGGGCTTGGGCACTTGGGCTTCAAATGGACGTTCGTGGTGGCATCGGTTGACCCACGGGGCGCATAATATATCAAATCGAAGCTGACTCCGAGGGCTACAGTACGGGCTATAAAGCCCATCTATAGCGATTTGTCTTTCGGCCCAAAAACCCATGTGTAGGCCCATGGATTTGATAGAGTGGGCTTGCGCACTTGGGCTTCAAATGGACGTTCGTGGCGGCATCGGATGACCCACGGGGCCCATAATATATCAAATCGAAGCTGACTCAGAGGGCTATAACGGGCCGCTACAAACTGTGTCTGTAGCGGGCCACCCTCGGGCCCAAATTCCTTTGTTTTGGGGCCTAAAAACCACTATTTCGGCCCATGGATTTGATTATGGGCTTGCGCACTTGGGCTTCAAATGGACGTTCATGGCGGCATCGGTTGACCCACGGGGCCCATAACATATCAGATCGAAGCTGACTCAGAGGGCTATAGTGCGAGCTCTAAAGCCATCTATAGCAATTTGTCTTTGGGCCCAAAAACCCATGTTTAGGCCCATGGATTTGATAGAGTGGACTTAGGCACTTGGGCTTCAAATGGACGTTCGTGGTGGCAACGGCTGACCCACGGGGCCCATAATATATCAAATCGAAGCTGACTCCAAGGGCTACAGTGCGGGCTATAATCCCCTTCTATAGCGATTTGTCTTTGGGCCCAAAAACCCATGTGTAGGCCCATGGATTTGATAGAGTTGGCTCGCGCACTTGGGCTTCAAATGGACGTTCGTGGCGGCATCGGTTGACCCACGGGGCCCATAATATATCAGATCGAAGCTGACTCAGAGGGCTACAGTGCGGGCTCTAAAGCCCATCTATAGCGATTTGTCTTTGGCCCCAAAAACTCATGTTTAGGCCCATGGATTTGATAGAGTGGGCTTGGGCACTTGGTCTTCAAATGGACGTTCGTGGTGGCATCGGTTGACCCACGGGGCCCATAATATATCAAATAGAAGCTGACTCCGAGGGCTACAGTACGGGCTATAAAGCCCATCTATAGCGATTTGTCTTTGGGCCCAAAAACCCATGTGTAGGCCCATGGATTTGATAGAGTGGGCTTGCGCACTTGGGCTTCAAATGGACGTTCGTGGCGGCATCAGTTGACCCACGGGGCCCATAATATATCAAATCGAAGCTGACTCAGAGGGCTATAATGGGCCGCTACAAACTACATCTGTAGCGGGCCGTCCTCGGGCCCAAATTCCTTTGTTTTGGGGCCCGAAAACCACTATTTCGGCCCATGGATTTGATTATGGGCTTGCGCACTTGGGCTTCAAATGGACGTTCGTGGCGGCATCGGTTGACCCACGGGGCCTATAATATATCAGATCGAAGTTGACTCAGAGGGCTACAGTGCGCGCTCTAAAGCCCATCTATAGCGATTTGTCTTTGGCCCCAAAAACTCATGTTTAGGCCCATGGATTTGATAGAGTGGGCTTGGGCACTTGGGCTTCAAATGGACGTTCGTGGTGGCATCGGTTGACCCACGGGGCCCATAACATATCAAATCGAAGCTGACTCCGAGGGCTACAGTACAGGCTATAAAGCCCATCTATAGCGATTTGTCTTTGGGCCCAAAAACCCATGTGTAGGCCCATGGATTTGATAGAGTGGGCTTGCGCACTTGGGCTTCAAATGGACGTTCGTGGCGGCATCGGTTGACCCACGGGGCCCATAGTATGTCAAATCGAAGCTGACTCAGAGGGCAATAACAGGTTGCTACAAACTGTGTCTGTAGCGGGCCGTCCTCGGGCCCAAATTCCTTTGTTTTGGGGCCCGAAAACCACTATTTCGGCCCATGGATTTGATTATAGGCTTGCGCACTTGGGCTTCAAATGGATGTTCGTGGCGGCATCGGTTGACCCACGGGGCCCATAATATATCAGATCGAAGCTGACTCAGAGGGCTACAGTGCGGGCTCTAAAGCCCATCTATAGCGATTTGTCTTTGGGCCCAAAAACCCATGTTTAGGCCCATGGATTTGATAGAGTGGGCTTGGGCACTTGGGCTTCAAATGGACGTTCGTGGTGGCATCAGCTGACCCACGGGACCCATAATATATCAAATCGAAGCTGACTCCAAGGGCTACAGTGCGGGCTATAAAGCCCATCTATAGCGATTTGTCTTTGGGCCTAAAAAACCCATGTGTAGGCCCATGGATTTGATAGAGTAGGCTTGCGCACTTGGGCTTTAAATGGACGATCGTGGCGGCATCGGTTGACCCACGGGGCCCATAATATATCAAATCGAAGCTGACTCAGAGGGCTATAATGGGCCGCTACAAACTACATCTGTAGCGGGCCGTCCTCGGGCCCAAATTCCTTTGTTTTGGGGCCCGAAAACCACTATTTCGGCCCATGGATTTGATTATGGGCTTGCGCACTTGGGCTTCAAATGGACGTTCGTGGCGGCATCGGTTGACCCATGGGGCCCATAATATATCAAATCAAAGCTGACTCAGAGGGCTATAATGGGCCGCTACAAACTGCGTCTGTAGCGGGCCATCCTCGGTCCCAAATTCCTTTGTTTTGGGGCCCGAAAACCACTATTTCAGCCCATGGATTTGATTATGGGCTTGCGCACTTGGGCTTCAAATGGACGTTCGTGGCGGCATCGGTTTGACCCACGGGGCCCATAATATATCAAATCGAAGCTGACTTAGAGGGCTATAATGGGCCACTACAAACTATGTCTGTAGCGGGCCGTCCTCGGGCCCAAATTCCTTTGTTTTGGGGCCCGAAAACCACTATTTCGGCCCATCTATTTGATTATGGGCTTGCGGAGTTGGGCTTCAAACGGACGTTCGTGGCGGCATCGGTTGACCCACGGGGCCCACAATATATCAGATCAAAGTTGACTTAGAGGGCTACAGTGCGGGCTCTAAAGCCCATCTATAGCGATTTTTCTTTGGGCCCAAAAACCCATGTTTAGACCCATGGATTCGATAGAGTGGGCTTGCGCACTTGGGCTTCAAATGGACGTTCGTGGCGGCATCGGTTGACCAACGGGGCCCATAATATATCAAATCGAAGCTGACTGAGAGGGCCTACAGTGTGGGCTCTAAAGCCCATCTATAGCGATTTTTCTTTGGGCCCAAAAACCCATGTTTAGGCCCATGGATTTGATAGAGTGGGCTTGGGCACTTGGGCTTCAAATGGACGTTCATGGCGGCATCAGTTGACCCACGGGGCCCACAATATATCAAATATAAGCTGACTCAGATGGCTATAGTGCGGGCTACAAAGCCCATGTATAGCGATTTGTCTTTGGGCCCAAAAACCCATGTTTAGGCCCATGGATTCGATAGAGTGGGCTTGCGCACTTGGGCTTCAAATGGACGTTCGTTGCAGCATCGGTTGACCCACGGGGGCCATAATATATCAAATCGAATCTGACTCAGAGAGCTATAATGGACCGCTACAAACTACGTCTGTAGCGGGCCGTCCTCGGGCCCAAATTCCTTTGTTTTGGGGAACGAAAACCACTATTTCGGCCCATGGATTTGATTATGGGCTTGCGTACTTGGGCTTCAAATGGACGTTCGTGGCGGCATCGGTTGACCCACGGGGCCCATAATATATCAAATCGAAGCTGACTCAGAGGGCTATAATGGGCCGCTACAAACTGTGTCTGTAGCGGGCCGTCCTCGGGCCCAAATTCCTTTGTTTTGGGGCCCGAAAACCACTATTTCGGCCCATGTATTTGATTATGGGCTTGCGCACTTGGGCTTCAAACGGACGTTCGTGGCGGGCATCGGTTGACCCACGGGGCCCACAATATATCAGATCGAAGTTGACTCAAAGGGTTACAGTGCGGGCTCTAAAGCCCATCTATAGCGACTTTTCTTTGGGCCCAAAAACCCATATTTAGACCCATGGATTCGATAGAGTGGGATTGCGAACTTAGGCTTCAAATGGACGTTCGTGGCGGCATCGGTTGACCAACGGGGCCCATAATATATCAAATCGAAGCTGACTGAGAGGGCCTACAGTGTGGGCTCTAAAGCCCATCTATAGCGATTTTTCTTTGGGCCCAAAAACCCATGTTTAGTCCCATGGATTTGATAGAGTGGGCTTGGGCACTTGGGCATAAAATGGACGTTCGTGGCGGGTGTCAGTTGACCCATGGGGCCCACAATATATCAAACATAAGCTGACTCAGACGGCTATAGTGCGGGCTACAAAGCCCATCTATAGCGATTTGTCTTTGGGCCCAAAAACCCATGTTTAGGCCCACGGATTCGATAGAGTGGGCTTGCGCACTTGGGCTTCAAATGGACGTTCGTGGCGGCATCGGTTGACCCACGGGGCCCATAATATATCAAATCGAAGCTGACTCAGAGCGCTATAGTGCGGGCTCTAAACCCCATCTATAGCGATTTTTCTTTGGGCCCAAAAACCCATGTTTAGGCCCATGGATTCGATAGAGTGGGCTTGCGCACTTGGGCTTCAAATGGACGTTCGTGGCGGCATCGGTTGACCCACGGGGCCCATAATATATCAAATCGAAGCTAACTCAGAGGGCTATAATGGGCCGCTACAAACTACGTCTCTAGCGGGCCGTCCTCGGGCCCAAATTCCTTTGTTTTGGGGCCCGAAAACCACTATTTCGGCCCATGGATTTGATTATGGGCTTGCGCGCTTGGGCTTCAAATGGACGTTCGTGGCGGCATCGGTTGACCCACGGGGCCCATAATATATCAAATCGAAGCTGACTCAGAGGGCTATAATGGGCCACTATAAACTATGTCTGTAGCGGGCCGTCCTCGGGCCCAAATTCCTTTGTTTTGGGGCCCGAAAACCACTATTTCGGCCCATCTATTTGATTATGGGCTTGCGGACTTGGGCTTCAAACGGACGTTCATGGCGGCATCGGTTGACCCACGAGGCCCACAATATATCAGATCGAAGTTGACTCAGAGGGCTACAGTGCGGGCTCTAAAGCCCATCTATAGCGATTTTTTCTTTGGGCCCAAAAACCCATGTTTAGACCCATGGATTCGATAGAGTGGGCTTGCGCACTTGGGCTTCAAATGGACGTTCATGGCGGCATCGGTTGACCAACGGGGCCCATAATATATCAAATCGAAGCTGACTGAGAGGGCCAACAGTGTGGGCTCTAAAGCCCATCTATAACGATTTTTCTTTGGGCCCAAAAACCCATGTTTAGGCCCATGGATTTGATAGAGTGGGCTTGGGCACTTGGGCTTTAAATGGACGTTCGTTGCGGCATCAGTTGACCCACGGGGCCCACAATATATCAAATATAAGCTGACTCAGACGGCTATAGTGCGGGGTACAAAGCCCATCTATAGCGATTTGTCTTTGGGCCCAAAAACCCATGTTTAGGCCCATGGATTCGATAGAGTGGGCTTGCGCACTTGGGCTTCAAATGGACGTTCGTGGCGGCATCGGTTGACCCACGGGGCCCATAATATATCAAATCGAAGCTGACTCAGAGCGCTATAGTGCGGGCTCTAAACCCCATCTATAGCGATTTTTCTTTGGGCCCAAAAACCCATGTTTAGGCCCATGGATTCGATAGAGTGGGCTTGCGCACTTGGGCTTCAAATGGACGTTCGTGGCGGCATCGGCTGACCCACGGGGCCCATAATATATCAAATCGAAACTGACTCAGAGAGCTATAATGAACCTCTACAAACTACCTCTGTAGCGGGCCGTCCTCGGGCCCAAATTTCCTTGTTTTAGGGCTCGAAAACCACTATTTCGGCCCATGGATTTGATTATGGGCTTGCGCACTTGGGCTTCAAATGGACATTCGTGGCGGCATCGGTTGACCCATGGGGCCCATAATATATCAAATCGAAGCTGACTCAGAGGGCTATAATGGGCCGCTACAAACTGTGTCTGTAGCGGGCCGTCCTCGGTCCCAAATTCCTTTGTTTTGGGGCCCGACAACCACTATTTCGGCCCATGTATTTGATTATGGGCTTGCGCACTTGGGCTTCAAATGGACGTTCGTGGCGGCATCGGTTGATCCACGGGGCCCATAATATATCAAATCGAAGCTGACTCAGAGGGCTATAATAGGCCACTACAAACTACGTCTGTAGCGGGCCGTCCCCAGGCCCAAATTCCTTTGTTTTGGGGCCCGAAAACCATTATTTCGGCCCATGGATTTGATTATGGGCTTGCGCACTTGGGCTTCAAATGGACGTTCGTGGCGGCATCGGTTGACCCACGGGGCCCATAATATATCAAATCAAAGCTGACTCAGAGGGCTATAATGGGCCCCTACAAACTGTGTCTGTAGCGGGCCGTCAACGGGGCCCAAATTCCTTTGTTTTGGGGCCCAAAAACCACTATTTCGGCCCATCTATTTGATTATGGGCTTGCGGACTTGGGCTTCAAACGGACGTTCGTGGCGTCATCGGTTGACCCACGGGGCCCACAATATATCAGATCGAAGTTGACTCAGAGGGCTACAGTACGGGCTCTAAAGCCCATCTATAGCGATTTTTTCTTTGGGCCCAAAAACCCATGTTTAGACCCATGGATTCGATAGAGTGGGCTTGCGCACTTGGGCTTCAAATGGACGTTCATGGCGGCATCGGTTGACCAACGGGGCCCATAATATATCAAATCGAAGCTGACTGAGAGGGCCTACAGTGTGGGCTCTAAATCCCATCTATAGCGATTTGTCTTTGGGCCCAAAAACCCATGTTTAGGCCCATGGATTCGATAGAGTGGGGGCTTGTGCACTTGGGCTTCAAATGGACGTTCGTGGCGGCATCGGTTGACCCACGGGGCCCATAATATATCAAATCGAAGCTGACTCAGAGCGCTATAGTGCGGGCTCTAAACCCTATCTATAGCGATTTTTCTTTGGGCCCAAAAACCCATGTTTAGGCCCATGGATTCGATAGAGTGGGCTTGCGCACTTGGGCTTCAAATGGACGTTCGTGGCGGCATCGGTTGACCCACGGGGCCCATAATATATCAAATCGAAGCTGACTCAGAGGGCTATAATGGACCACTACAAACAACCTCTGTAGCGGGCCGTCCTCGGGCCCAAATTCCTTTGTTTTAGGGCCCGAAAACCACTATTTCGGCCCATGGATTTGATTATGGGCTTGCGCACTTAGGCTTCAAATGGACGTTCGTGGCGGCATCGGTTGACCCATGGGGCCCATAATATATCAAATCGAAGCTGACTCAGAGGGCTATAATGGACCGCTACAAACTGTGTCTGTAGCGGGCCGTCCTCGGGCCTAAATTCCTTTGTTTTGGGGCCCAAAAACCACTATTTCGGCCCATGTATTTGATTATGGGCTTGCGCACTTGGGCTTCAAACGGACGTTCGTGGCGGCATCGGTTGACCCACGGGGTCCACAATATATCAGATCGAAGTTGACTCAAAGGGCTACAGTGCGGGCTCTAAAGCCCATCTATAGCGATTTTTCTTTGGGCCCAAAAACCCATGTTTAGACCCATGGATTCGATAGAGTGGGCTTGCGCACTTGGGCTTCAAATGGACGTTCGTGGCGGCATCGGTTGACCAACGGGGCCCATAATATATCAAATCGAAGCTGACTGAGAGGGCCTACAGTGTGGGCCCTAAAGCCCATCTATAGCGATTTTTCTTTGGGCCCAAAAACCCATGTTTAGGCCCATGGATTTGATAGAGTGGGCTTGGGTACTTGGGCTTCAAATGGACGTTCGTGGCGGTGTCAGTTGACCCACGGGGCCCACAATATATCAAATATAAGCTGACTCAGACGGCTATAGTGCGGGCTACAAAGCCCATCTATAGCCATTTGTCTTTGGGCCCAAAAACCCATGTTTATGCCCATGGATTCGATAGAGTGGGCTTGCGCACTTGGGCTTCAAATGGACGTTCGTGGCGGCATCGGTTGACCCACGGGGCCCATAATATATCAAATCGAAGCTAACTCAGAGGGCTATAATGGGCCGCTACAAACTATGTCTGTAGCGGGCCGTCCTCAGGCCCAAATTCCTTTGTTTTGGGGCCCGAAAACCACTATTTCGGCACATGGATTTGATTATGGGCTTGCGCACTTGGGCTTCAAATGGACGTTCGTGGCGGCATCGGTTGACCCACGGGGCCCATAATATATCAGATCGAAGCTGACTCAGAGCGCTATAGTGCGGGCTCTAAACCCCATCTATAGCGATTTTTCTTTGGGCCCAAAAACCCATGTTTAGGCCCATGGCTTCGATAGAGTGGGCTTGCGCACTTGGGCTTCAAATGGACGTTCGTGGCGGCATAGGTTGACCCACGGGGCCCATAATATATCAAATCGAAGCTGACTCAGAGGGCTATAATGGACCGTTACAAACTACCTTTGTAGCGGGCCGCCCTCGGGCCCAAATTCCTTTGTTTTAGGGCCCGAAAACCACTATTTCGGCCCATGGATTTGATTATGGGCTTGCGCACCTGGGCTTCAAATGGACGTTCGTGGCGGCATCGGTTGACCCACGGGGCCCATAATATATCAGATCGAAGCTGACTCAGAGGGCAACAGTGCGGGCTCTAAAGCCCATCTATAGCGATTTGTCTTTGGGCCCAAAAACCCATGTTTAGGCCCATGGATTTGATAGAGTGGGCTTGGGCACTTGGGCTTCAAATGGACGTTCGTGGTGGCATCAGCTGACCCACGGGACCCATAATATATCAAATCGAAGCTGACTCCAAGGGCTACAGTGCGGGCTATAAAGCCCATCTATAGCGATTTGTCTTTGGGCCCAAAAACCCATGTGTAGGCCCATGGATTTGATAGAGTAGGCTTGCGCACTTGGGCTTCAAATGGAGGATCGTGGCGGCATCGGTTGACCCACGGGGCCCATAATATATCAAATCGAAGCTGACTCAGAGGGCTATAATGGGCCGCTACAAACTACATCTGTAGCGGGCCGTCCTCGGGCCCAAATTCCTTTGTTTTGGGGCCCGAAAACCACTATTTCGGCCCATGGATTTGATTATGGGCTTGCGCACTTGGGCTTCAAATGGACGTTCGTGGCGGCATCGGTTGACTCACGGGGCCCATAATATATCAAATCGAAGTTGACTCAGAGGGCTATAATGGGCCGCTACAAACTGCGTCTGTAGCGGGCCATCCTCGGTCCCAAATTCCTTTGTTTTGGGGCCAAAAACCCATGTTTAGACCCATGGATTCGATAGAGTGGGCTTGCGAACTTGGGCTTCAAATGGACGTTCGTGGCGACATCGGTTGACCAACGGGGCCCATAATATATCAAATCGAAGCTGACTGAGAGGGCCTACAGTGTGGGCTCTAAAGCCCATCTATAGCGATTTTTCTTTGGGCCCAAAAACCCATGTTTAGTCCCATGGATTTGATAGAGTGGGCTTGGGCACTTGGGCATCAAATGGACATTCGTGGCGATGTCAATTGACCCTCGGGGCCCACAATATATCAAATATAAGCTGACTCAGACGGCTATAGTGTGGGCTACAAAGCCCATCTATAGCGATTTGTCTTTGGGCCCAAAAACCCATGTTTAGGCCCACGGATTCGATAGAGTGGGCTTGCGCACTTGGGCTTCAAATGGACGTTCGTGGCGGGATCGGTTGACCCACGGGGCCCATAATATATCAAATCGAAGCTGACTCAGAGGGCTATAATGGACCACTACAAACTGCGTCTGTAGCGAGCCGTCCTCGGGCCCAAATTCCTTTGTTTTGGGGCCCGAAAACCACTATTTCGGCCCATGGATTTGATTATGGGCTTGCGCACTTGGGCTTCAAATGGACGTTCGTGGCGGCATCGGTTGACCCACGGGGCTCATAATATATCAGATCGAAGCTGACTCAGAGTGCTATAGTGCGGGCTCTATACCCCATCTATAGCGATTTTTCTTTGGGCCCAAAAACCCATGTTTAGGCCCATGGATTCGATAGAGTGGGCTTGCGCACTTGGGCTTCAAATGGACGTTCGTGGCGGCATCGGTTGACCCACGGGGCCCATAATATATCAAATCGAAGCTGACTCAGAGGGCTATAACGGACCGCTACAAACTACGTCTGTAGCGGGCCGTCCTCGGGCCTAAATTCCTTTGTTTTGGGGCCCGAAAACCACTATTTCGGCCCATGGATTTGATTATGGGCTTGCGTACTTGGGCTTCAAATGGACGTTCGTGGCGGCATCGGTTGACCCACGGGGCCCATAATATATCAAATCGAAGCTGATTCAGAGGGCTATAATGGGCCGCTACAAATTGTGTCTGTAGCGAGGCGTCCTCGAGCCCAAATTCCTTTGTTTTGGGGCCCGAAAACCACTATTTCGGCCCATGGATTTGATTGTGGGCTTCCGCACTTGGGCTTCAAATGGACGTTCGTGGTGGCATCGGTTGACCCACGGGGCCCATAATATATCAAATCAAAGCTAACTCAGAGGGCTATAATGGGCCGCTACAAACTGTGTCTGTAGCGGGCCGTCCTCGGGCCCAAATTC
Source organism: Mallotus nudiflorus (assembly GCA_947683625.1). Lineage (NCBI taxonomy): Eukaryota > Viridiplantae > Streptophyta > Magnoliopsida > Malpighiales > Euphorbiaceae > Mallotus > Mallotus nudiflorus. The sequence continues at coordinate 32,745 of CANTUR010002107.1, read as the reverse complement.
CTTTGTTTTGGAGCCCGAAAACCACTATTTCAGCCCATCTATTTGATTATAGGATTGCGGACTTGGGCTTCAAACGGACATTCGTGGCGGCATCGGTTGACCCACGGGGCCCATAATATACCAGATCGAAGTTGACTCAGAGGGCTACAGTACGGGCTCGAAAGCCCATCTATAGCGATTTTTCTTTGGGCCCAAAAGCCCATGTTTAGACCCATGGATTCGATAGAGTGGGCTTGCGCACTTGGGCTTCAAATGGACGTTCGTGGCGGCATCGGTTGACCAACGGGGCCCATATTATATCAAATCGAAGCTGACTGAGAGGGCCTACAGTGTGGGCTCTAAAGCCCATCTATAGCGATTTTTCTTTGGGCCCAAAAACCCATGTTTAGGCCCATGGATTTGATAGAGTGGGCTTGGGCACTTGGGCTTCAAATGGACGTTCGTGGCGGCATCAGTTGTCCCACGGGGCCCACAATATATCAAATATAAGCTGACTCAGACGGCTATAGTGCGGGCTACAAAGCCCATCTATAGCGATTTGTCTTTGGGCCCAAAAACCCATGCTTAGGCCCATGGATTCGATAGAGTGGGCTTGCGCACTTGGGCTACAAATGGACGTTCGTGGCGGCATCGGTTGACCCACGGGGCCTATAATATATCCAATCGAAGCTGACTCAGAGCGCTATAGTGCGGGCTATAAATCCCATCTATAACGATTTTTCTTTGGGCCCAAAAATCCATGTGTAGGCCCATGGATTCGATAGAGTGGGCTTGCACACTTGGGCTTCAAATGGACGTTCGTGGCGGCATCGGTTGACCCACAAGGCCCATAATATATCAAATCGAAGCTGACTCAGAGGGCTATAATGGGCCGCTACAAACTATGTCTGTACTAGGCCGTCCTCGGGCCCAAATTCCTTTGTTTTGGGGCTCGAAAACCACTATTTCGGCCCATGGATTTGATTATGGGCTTGCGCACTTGGGCTTCAAATGGACGTTCGTGGCGGCATCGGTTGACCCACGGGGCCCATAATATATCAGATCGAAGCTGACTCAGAGGGCAACAGTGCGGGCTCTAAAGCCCATCTATAGCGATTTGTCTTTGGGCCCAAAAACCCATGTTTAGGCCCATGGATTTGATAGAGTGGGCTTGGGCACTTGGGCTTCAAATGGACGTTCGTGGTGGCATCAGCTGACCCACGGGGCCCATAATATATCAAATCGAAGCAGACTCAGAGCGCTATAGTGCGGGCTCTAAACCCCATCTATAGCAATTTTTCTTTGGGCCCAAAAACCCATGTTTAGGCCCATGGATTCGATGGAGTGGGCTTGCGCACTTGGGCTTCAAATGGACGTTCGTTTGCAGCATCGGTTGACCCATGGGGCCCATAATATATCAAATCGAAGCTGACTCAGAGGGCTATAATGGGCCGCTACAAACTATGTCTGTAGCGGGCCATCCTCGGGCCCAAATTCCTTTGTTTTGGGGCTCGAAAACCACTATTTCGGCCCATGGATTTGATTATGGGCTTGCGCACTTGGGCTTCAAATGGACGTTCGTGGCGGCATCGGTTGACCCACGGGGCCCATAATATATCAGATCGAAGCTGACTCAGAGCGCTATAGTGTGGGCTCTAAACCCCATCTATAGCGATTTTTCTTTGGGCCCAAAAACCCATGTTTAGGCCCATGGATTTGATAGAGTGGGCTTGGGCACTTGGGCTTCAAATGGACGTTCGTGGTGGCATCGGTTGACCCATGGGGCCCATAATATATCAAATCAAAGCTGACTCCGAGGGCTACAGTGCAGGCTATAAAGCCCATCTATAGCGAGTTGTCTTTGGGCCCAAAAACCCATGTGTAGGCCCATGGATTTGATAGAGTGGGCTTGCGCACTTGGGCTTCACATGGACGTTCGTGGCGGCATCGGTTGACCCACGGGGCCCATAATATATCAAATCGAAGCTGACTCAGAGGGCTATAACAGGCCGCTACAAACTATGTCTGTAGCAGGCCGTCTCGGGCCCAAATTCCTTTGTTTTGGGGCCCGAAAACCACTATTTCAGCCCATGGATTTGATTATAGGCTTGCGCACTTGGGCTTCAAATGGACGTTCGTGGCGGCATCGGTTGACCCACGGGGCCCATAATATATCAGATCGAAGCTGACTCAGAGGGCAACAGTGCGGGCTCTAAAGCCCATCTATAGCGATTTGGCTTTGGGCCCAAAAACCCATGTTTAGGCCCATGGATTTGATAGAGTGGGCTTGGGCACTTGGGCTTCAAATGGACGTTCGTGGTGGCATCAGCTGACCCACGGGACCCATAATATATCAAATCAAAGCTGACTCCAAGGGCTACAGTGCGGGCTATAAAGCCCATCTATAGCGATTTGTCTTTGGGCCCAAAACCCATGTGTAGGCCCATGGATTTGATAGAGTAGGCTTGCGCACTTGGGCTTCAAATGGACGTTCGTGGCGGCATCGGTTGACCCACGGGGCCCATAATATATCAAATCGAAGCTGACTCAGCGGGCTATAATGGGCCGCTACAAACTACGTCTCTAGCGGGCCGTCCTCGGGCCCAAATTCCTTTGTTTTGGGGCCCGAAAACCACTATTTCGGCCCATGGATTTGATTATGGGCTTGCGCACTTGGGCTTCAAATGATCGTTCGTGGCGGCATCGGTTGACCCACGGGGCCCATAATATATCAAATCGAAGCTGACTCAGAGGGCTATAATGGGGTCGCTACAAACTGCGTCTGTAGCGGGCCATCCTCGGTCCCAAATTCCTTTGTTTTGGGGCCCGAAAACCACTATTTCAGCCCATGGATTTGATTATGGGCTTGCGCACTTGGGCTTCAAATGGATGTTCGTGGCGGCATCGGTTGACCCACGGGGCCCATAATATATCAAATCGAAGCTGACTCAGAGCGCTATAGTGCGGGCTCTAAACCCCATCTATAGCGATTTTTCTTTGGGCCCAAAAACCCATGTTTAGGCCCATGGATTCGATAGAGTGGGCTTGCGCACTTGGGCTTCAAATGGACGTTCGTTGCAGCATCGGTTGACCCACGGGGCCCATAATATATCAAATCGAATCTGACTCAGAGAGCTATAATGGACCGCTACAAACTACGTCTGTAGCGGGCCATCCTCGGGCCCAAATTCCTTTGTTTTGGGGATCGAAAACCACTATTTCGGCCCATGGATTTGATTATGGGCTTGCGCACTTGGGCTTCAAATGGACGTTCGTGGCGGCATCGGTTGACCCACGGGGCCCATAATATATCAAATCGAAGCTGACTCAGAGGGCTATAATGGGCCGCTACAAATTATGTCTGTAGCGGGCCGTCCTCGGGCCCAAATTCCTTTGTTTTGGGGCCCGAAAACCACTATTTCGGCCCATGTATTTGATTATGGGCTTGCGCACTTGGGCTTCAAACGGACGTTCGTGGCGGCATCGGTTGACCCACGGGGCCCACAATATATCAAATCGAAGTTGACTCAAAGGGCTACAGTGCGGGCTCTAAAGCCCATCTATAGCGACTTTTCTTTGGGCCCAAAAACCCATATTTAGACCCATGGATTCGATAGAGTGGGCTTGCGAACTTGGGCTTCAAATGGACGTTCGTGGCGGCATCGGTTGACCAACGGGGGCCATAATATATCAAATCGAAGCTGACTGAGAGGGCCTACAGTGTGGGCTCTAAAGCCCATCTATAGCGATTTTTCTTTGGGCCCAAAAACCCATGTTTAGTCCCATGGATTTGATAGAGTGGGCTTGGGCACTTGGGCATAAAATGGACGTTCGTGACGGTGTCAGTTGACCCACGAGGCCCACAATATATCAAACATAAGCTGACTCAGACGGCTATAGTGCGGGCTACAAAGCCCATCTATAGCGATTTGTCTTTGGGCCCAAAAACCCATGTTTAGGCCCACGGATTCGATAGAGTGGGCTTGCGCACTTGGGCTTCAAATGGACGTTCGTGGCGGCACCGGTTGAACCACGGGGCCCATAATATATCAAATCGAAGCTGACTCAGAGGGCTATATTGCGCCACTACAAACTGCGTCTGTAGCGAGCCGTCCTCGGGCCCAAATTCCTTTGTTTTGCGGCCCGAAAACCACTATTTCGGCCCATGGATTTGATTATGGGCTTGCGCACTTGGGCTTCAAATGGACGTTCGTGGCGGCATCGGTTGACCCACGGGGCCCATAATATATCAGATCGAAGCTGACTCAGAGCGCTATAGTGCGGGCTCTAAACCCCATCTATAGCAATTTTTCTTTGGGCCCAAAAACCCATGTTTAGGCCCATGGATTCGATAGAGTGGGCTTGCGCACTTGGGCTTCAAATGGACGTTCGTGGCGGCATCGGTTGACCCACGGGGCCCATAATATATCAAATCGAAGCTGACTCAGAGGGCTATAATGGGCCACTACAAACTACGTCTCTAGCGGGCCGTCCTCGGGCCCAAATTCCTTTGTTTTGGGGCCCGAAAACCACTATTTCGGCCCATGGATTTGATTATGGGCTTGCGCACTTGGGCTTCAAATGGACGTTCGTGGCGGCATCGGTTGACCCACGGGGCCCATAATATATCAAATCGAAGCTGACTCAGAGGGCTATAATGGGCCGCTACAAACTGTGTCTGTAGCGGGCCGTCCTCGGGCCCAAATTCCTTTGTTTTGGGGCCCGAAAACCACTATTTCGGCCCATCTATTTGATTATGGGCTTGCGGACTTGGGCTTCAAACGGACGTTCATGGCAGCATCGGTTGACCCACGGGGCCGACAATATATCAGATCGAAGTTGACTCAGAGGGCTACAGTGCGGGCTCTAAAGCCCATCTATAGCGATTTTTTCTTTGGGCCCAAAAACCCATGTTTAGACCCATGGATTCGATAGAGTGGGCTTGCGCACTTGGGCTTCAAATGGACGTTCATGGCGGCATCGGTTGACCAACGGGGCCCATAATATATCAAATCGAAGCTGACTGAGAGGGCCTACAGTGTGGGCTCTAAAGCCCATCTATAACAATTTTTTTTTGGGCCCAAAAACCCATGTTTAGGCCCATGGATTTGATAGAGTGGGCTTGGGCACTTGGGCTTCAAATGGACGTTCGTGGCGGCATCAGTTGACCCACGGGGCCCACAATATATCAAATATAAGCTGACTCAGACGGCTATAGTGCGGGCTACAAAGCCCATCTATAGCGATTTGTCTTTGGGCCCAAAAACCCATGTTTAGGCCCATGGATTCGATAGAGTGGGCTTGCGCACTTGGGCTTCAAATGGACGTTCGTGGCGGCATCGGTTGACCCACGGGGCCCATAATATATCAAATCGAAGCTGACTCAGAGCGCTATAGTGCGGGCTCTAAACCCCATCTATAGCGATTTTTCTTTGGGCCCAAAAACCCATGTTTAGGACCATGGATTCGATAGAGTGGGCTTGCGCACTTGGGCTTCAAATGGACGTTCGTGGCGGCATCGGCTGACCCACGGGGCCCATAATATATCAAATCGAAGCTGACTCAGAGGGCTATAATGGACCGCTACAAACTACCTCTGTAGCGGGCCGTCCTCGGGCCCAAATTCCCTTGTTTTAGGGCCCGAAATCCACTATTTCGGCCCATGGATTTGATTATGGGCTTGCGCACTTGGGCTTCAAATGGACGTTCATGGCGGCATCGGTTGACCCATGGGGCCCATAATATATCAAATCGAAGCTGACTCAGAGGGCTATAATGGGCCGCTACAAACTGTGTCTGTAGCGGGCCGTCCTCGGGCCCAAATTCCTTTGTTTTGGGGCCCGACAACCACTATTTCGGCCCATGTATTTGATTATGGGCTTGCGCACTTAGGCTTCAAATGGACGTTCGTGGCGGCATCGGTTGACCCACGGGGCCCATAATATATCAAATCGAAGCTGACTCAGAGGGCTATAATGGGCCACTACAAACTGCGTCTGTAGCGGGCCGTCCCCGGGCCCAAATTCCTTTGTTTTGGGGCCCGAAAACCACTATTTCGGCCCATGGATTTGATTATGGGCTTGCGCACTTGGGCTTCAAATGGACGTTCGTGGCGGCATCGGTTGACCCACGGGGCCCATAATATATCAAATCAAAGCTGACTCAGAGGGCTATAATGGGCCACTACAAACTATGTCTGTAGCGGGCCGTCCTCGGGCCCAAATTCCTTTGTTTTGGGGCCCAAAAACCACTATTTCGGCCCATCTATTTGATTATGGGCTTACGGACTTGGGCTTCAAACGGACGTTCGTGGCGTTATCGGTTGACCCACGGGGCCCACAATATATCAGATCGAAGTTGACTCAGAGGGCTACAGTGCGGGCTCTAAAGCCTATCTATAGCGATTTTTTCTTTGGGCCCAAAAACCCATGTTTAGACCCATGGATTCGATAGAGTGGGCTTGCGCACTTGGGCTTCAAATGGACGTTCATGGCGGCATCGGTTGACCAACGGGGCCCATAATATATCAAATCGAAGCTGACTGAGAGGGCCTACAGTGTGGGCTCTAAATCCCATCTATAGCGATTTTTCTTTGGGCCCAAAAACCCATGTTTAGGCCCATGGATTTGATAGAGTGGGCTTGGGCACTTGGGCTTCAAATGGACGTTCGTGGCGGCATCAGTTGACCCACGGGGCCCACAATATATCAAATATAAGCTGACTCAGACGGCTATAGTGCGGGCTACAAAGCCCATCTATAACGATTTGTCTTTGGGCCCAAAAACCCATGTTTAGGCCCATGGATTCGATAGAGTGGGCTTGCGCACTTGGGCTTCAAATGGACGTTCGTGGCGGCATCGGTTGACCCACGGGGCCCATAATATATCAAATCGAAGCTGACTCAGAGCGCTATAGTACGGGCTCTATACCCCATCTATAGCGATTTTTCTTTGGGCCCAAAAACCCATGTTTAGGCCCATGGATTCGATAGAGTGGGCTTGCGCACTTGGGCTTCAAATGGACGTTCGTGGCGGCATCGGTTGACCCACGGGGCCCATAATATATCAAATCGAAGCTGACTCAGTGGGCTATAATGGACCACTACAAACTACCTCTGTAGCGGGCCGTCCTCGGGCCCAAATTCCTTTGTTTTAGGGCCCGAAAACCACTATTTCGGCCCATGGATTTGATTATGGGCTTGCGCACTTAGGCTTCAAATGGACGTTCGTGGCGGCATCGGTTGACCCATGGGGCCCATAATATATCAAATCGAAGCTGACTCAGAGGGCTATAATGGACCGCTACAAACTGTGTCTGTAGCGGGCCGTCCTCGGGCCCAAATTCCTTTGTTTTGGGGCCCAAAAACCACTATTTCGGCCCATGTATTTGATTATGGGCTTGCGCACTTGGGCTTCAAACGGACGTTCGTGACGGCATCGGTTGACCCACGGGGCCCACAATATATCAGATCGAAGTTAACTCAAAGGGCTACAGTGCGGGCTCTAAAGCCCATCTATAGCGATTTTTCTTTGGGCCCAAAAACCCATGTTTAGACCCATGGATTCGATAGAGTGGGCTTGCGCACTTGGGCTTCAAATGGACGTTCGTGGCGGCATCGGTTGACCAACGGGGCCCATAATATATCAAATCGAAGCTGACTGAGAGGGCGTACAGTGTGCGCTCTAAAGCCCATCTATAGCGATTTTGCTTTGGGCCCAAAAAACCCATGTTTAGGCCCATGGATTTGATAGAGTGGGCTTGGGTACTTGGGCTTCAAATGGACGTTCGTGGCGGCGTCAGTTGAACCACGGGGCCCACAATATATCAAATATAAGCTGACTCAGACGGCTATAGTGCGGGCTACAAAGCCCATCTATAGCCATTTGTCTTTGGGCCCAAAAACCCATGTTTATGCCCATGGATTCGATAGAGTAGGCTTGCGCACTTGGGCTTCAAATGGACGTTCGTGGCGGCATCGGTTGACCCACGGGGCCCATAATATATCAAATCGAAGCTAACTCAGAGGACTATAATGGGGCGCTACAAACTATGTCTGTAGCGGGCCGTCCTCGGCGCCCAAATTCCTTTGTTTTGGGGGCCCGAAAACCACTATTTTGGCACATGGATTTGATTATGGGGTTGCGCACTTGGGCTTCAAATGGACGATCGTGGCGGCATCGGTTGACCCACGGGGCCCATAATATATCAGATCGAAGCTGACTCAGAGCGCTATAGTGCGGGCTCTAAACCCCATCTATAGCGATTTTTCTTTGGGCCCAAAAACCCATGTTTAGGCCCATGGATTCGATAGAGTGGGCTTGCGCACTTGGGCTTCAAATGGACGTTCATGGCGGCATCAGTTGACCCACGGGGTCCACAATATATCAAATATAAGCTGACTCAGACGGCTATAGTGCGGGCTGCAAAGCCCATCTATAGCGATTTGTCTTTGGGCCCAAAAACCCATGTTTAGGCCCATGGATTCGATAGAGTGGGCTTGCGCACTTGGGCTTCAAATGGACGTTCGTGGCGGCATCGGTTGACCCACGGGGCCCATAATATATCAAATCGAAGCAGACTCAGAGCGCTATAGTGCGGGCTCTAAACCCCATCTATAGCGATTTTTCTTTGGGCCCAAAAACCCATGTTTAGGCCCATGGATTCGATGGAGTGGGCTTGCGCACTTGGGCTTCAAATGGACGTTCGTTGCAGCATCGGTTGACCCACGGGGCCCCATAATATATCAAATCGAAGCTGACTCAGAGGGCTATAATGGACCGCTACAAATTACGTCTGTAGCGGGCCATCCTCGGGCCCAAATTCCTTTGTTTTGGGGACCGAAAACCACTATTTCGGCCCATGGATTTGATTATGGGCTTGCGCACTTGGGCTTCAAATGGACGTTCATGGCGGCATCGGTTGACCCACGGGGCCCATAATATATCAAATCGAAGCTGACTCAGAGGGCTATAATGGACCGCTACACACTGTGTCTGTAGCGGGCCGTCCTCTGGGCCCAAATTCCTTTGTTTTGGGGCCCGAAAACCACTATTTTGGCCCATGTATTTGATTATGGGCTTGCGCACTTGGGCTTCAAACGGACGTTCGTGGCGGCATCGGTTGACCAACGGGGCCCATAATATATCAAATCGAAGCTGACTGAGAGGGCCTACAGTGTGGGCTCTAAAGCCCATCTATAGCGATTTTTCTTTGGGCCCAAAAACCCATGTTTAGTCCCATGGATTTGATAGAGTGGGCTTGGGCACTTGGGCATCAAATGGACGTTCGTGGCGATGTCAGTTGACCCACGGGGCCCACAATATATCAAATATAAGCTGACTCAGACGGCTATAGTGCAGGCTACAAAGCCCATCTATAGCGATTTGTCTTTGGGCCCAAAAACCCATGTTTAGGCCCCACGGATTCGATAGAGTGGGCTTGCGCACTTGGGCTTCAAATGGACGTTCATGGCGGGATCGGTTGACCCACGGGGCCCATAATATATCAAATCGAAGCTGACTCAGAGGGCTATAATGCGCCACTACAAACTGCGTCTGTAGCGAGCCGTCCTCTGGGCCCAAATTCTTTGTTTTGGGGCCCGAAAACTACTATTTCGGCCCATGGATTTGATTATAGGCTTGCGCACTTGGGCTTCAAATGGACGTTCGTGGCGGCATCGGTTGACCCACGGGGCCCATAATATATCAGATCGAAGCTGACTCAGAGTGCTATAGTGCGGGCTCTATACCCCATCTATAGCGATTTTTCTTTGGGCCCAAAAACCCATGTTTAGGCCCATGGATTCGATAGAGTGGACTTGCGCACTTGGGCTTCAAATGGACGTTCGTGGCGGCATTGGTTGACCCACGGGGCCCATAATATATCAAATCGAAGCTGACTCAGAGGGCTATAATGGGCCACTACAAACTGCGTCTGTAGCGAGCCCTCCTCGGGCCCAAATTCCTTTGTTTTGGGGCCCCAAAACCACTATTTCGGCCTATGGATTTGATTATGGGCTTGCGCACTTGGGCTTCAAATGGACGTTCGTGGCGGCATCGGTTGACCCACGGGGCCCATAATATATCAAATCGAAGCTGACTCAAAGGGCTATAATGGGCTGCTACAAACTGTGTCTATAGCGGGCCGTCCTCGGGCCCAAATTCCTTTGTTTTGGGGCCCGAAAACCACTATTTCGGCCCATGGATTTGATTGTGGGCTTGCGCACTTGGGCTTCAAATGGACGTTCGTGCCAGCATCGGTTGACCCACGGGGCCCATAATATATCAAATCGAAGCTGACTCAGAGGGCTATAATGGGCCGCTACAAACTGTGTCTGTAGCGGGCCGTCCTCGGGCCCAAATTCCTTTGTTTTGGGGCCCGAAAACCACTAATTATCGGGCCCATCTATTTGATTATAGGATTGCGGACTTGGGCTTCAAACGGACGTTCGTGGCGGCATCGGTTGACCCACGGGGCCCACAATATACCAGATCGAAGTTGACTCAGAGGGCTACAGTGCGGGCTCGAAAGCCCATCTATAGCGATTTTTCTTTGGGCCCAAAAACCCATGTTTAGACCCATGGATTCGATAGAGTGGGCTTGCGCACTTGGGCTTCAAATGGACGTTCGTGGCGGCATCGGTTGACCAACGGGGCCCATAATATATCAAATCGAAGCTGACTGAGAGGGGCTACAGTGTGGGCTCTAAAGCCCATCTATAGCGATTTTTCTTTGGGCCCAAAAACCCATGTTTAGGCCCATGGATTTGATAGAGTGGGCTTGGGCACTTGGGCTTCAAATGGACGTTCGTGGTGGCATCGGTTGACCCACGGGGCCCATAATATATCAAATCAAAGCTGACTCCGAGGGCTACAGTGCAGGCTATAAAGCCCATTCTATAGCGATTTGTCCTTTGGGCCCAAAAACCCATGTGTAGGCCCATGGATTTGATAGAGTGGGCTTGCGCACTTGGGCTTCACATGGACGTTCGTGGCGGCATCGGTTGACCCACGGGGCCCATAATATATCAAATCGAAGCTGACTCAGAGGGCTATAACAGGCCGCTACAAACTATGTCTGTAGCGGGCCGTCCTCGGGCCCAAATTCCTTTGTTTTGGGGCCCGAAAACCACTATTTCGGCCCATGGATTTGATTATAGGCTTGCGCACTTGGGCTTCAAATGGACGTTCGTGGCGGCATCGGTTGACCCACGGGGCCCATAATATATCAGATCGAAGGTGACTCAGAGGGCAACAGTGCGGGCTCTAAAGCCCATCTATAGCGATTTGTCTTTGGGCCCAAAAACCCATGTTTAGGCCCATGGATTTGATAGAGTGGGCTTGGGCACTTGGGCTTCAAATGGACGTCCGTGGTGGCATCAGCTGACCCACGGGACCCATAATATATCAAATCGAAGCTGACTCCAAGGGCTACAGTGCGGGCTATAAAGCCCATCTATAGCGATTTGTCTTTGGGCCCAAAACCCAAGTGTAGGCCCATGGATTTGATAGAGTAGGCTTGCGCCCACTTGGGCTTCAAATGGACGTTCGTGGCGGCATCGGTTGACCCACGGGGCTTCAAATGGACGTTCGTGGCGGCATCGGTTGACCCACGGGGCCCATAATATATCAAATCGAAGCTGACTCAGAGGGCTATAATGGGCCGCTACAAACTACGTCTCTAGCGGGCCGTCCTCGGGCCCAAATTCCTTTGTTTTGGGGCCCGAAAACCACTATTTCGGCCCATGGATTGATTATGGGCTTGCGCACTTGGGCTTCAAATGGTCGTTCGTGGCGGCATCGGTTGACCCACGGGGGTCCATAATATATCAAATCGAAGCTGACTCAGAGGGCTATAATGGGCCGCTACAAACTGCGTCTGTAGCGGGCCATCCTCGGTCCCAAATTCCTTTGTTTTGGGGCCCGAAAACCACTATTTCAGCCCATGGATTTGATTATGGGCTTGCGCACTTGGGCTTCAAATGGACGTTCGTGGCGGCATCGGTTGACCCACGGGGCCCATAATATATCAAATCGAAGCTGACTCAGAGCGCTATAGTGCGGGCTCTAAACCCCATCTATAGCGATTTTTCTTTGGGCCCAAAAACCATGTTTAGGCCCATGGATTCGATAGAGTGGGCTTGCGCACTTGGGCTTCAAATGGACGTTCGTTGCAGCATCGGTTGACCCCACGGGGCCCATATATATCAAATCGAATCTGACTCAGAGAGCTATAATGGACCGCTACAAACTACGTCTGTAGCGGGCCATCCTCGGGCCCAAATTCCTTTGTTTTGGGGATCGAAAAACCACTATTTCGGCCCATGGATTTGATTATGGGCTTGCGCACTTGGGCTTCAAATGGACGTTCGTGGCGGCATCGGTTGACCCATGGGGCCCATAATATATCAAATCGAAGCTGACTCAGAGGGCTATAATGGGCCGCTACAAACTGTGTCTGTAGCGGGCCGTCCTCGGGCCCAAATTCCTTTGTTTTGGGGCCCGAAAACCACTATTTCGGCCCATGTATTTGATTATGGGCTTGCGCACTTGGGCTTCAAACGGACGTTCGTGGCGGCATCGGTTGACCCACGGGGCCCACAATATATCAGATCGAAGTTGACTCAAAGGGCTACAGTGCGAGCTCTAAAGCCCATCTATAGCGACTTTTCTTTGGGCCCAAAAACCCATATTTAGACCCCATGGATTCGATAGAGTGGGCTTGCGAACTTGGGCTTCAAATGGACGTTCGTGGCGGCATCGGTTGACCAACGGGGCCCATAATATATCAAATCGAAGCTGACTGAGAGGGCCTACAGTGTGGGCTCTAAAGCCCATCTATAGCGATTTTTCTTTGGGCCCAAAAACCCATGTTTAGTCCCATGGATTTGATAGAGTGGGCTTGGGCACTTGGGCATAAAATGTCGTTCGTGACGGTGTCAGTTGACCCACGAGGCCCACAATATATCAAACATAAGCTGACTTAGACGGCTATAGTGCGGGCTACAAAGCCCATCTATAGCGATTTGTCTTTGGGCCCAAAAACCCATGTTTAGGCCCACGGATTCGATAGAGTGGGCTTGCGCACTTGGGCTTCAAATGGACGTTCGTGGCGGCACCGGTTGAACCACGGGGCCCATAATATATCAAATCGAAGCTGACTCAGAGGGCTATAATACGCCACTACAAACTGCATCTGTAGCGAGCCGTCCTCGGGCCCAAATTCCTTTGTTTTGGGGCCCGAAAACCACTATTTCGGCCCATGGATTTGATTATGGGCTTGCGCACTTGGGCTTCAAATGGACGTTCGTGGCTGCATCGGTTGACCCACGGGGCCCATAATATATCAGATCGAAGCTGACTCAGAGCGCTATAGTGCGGGCTCTAAACCCCATCTATAGCGATTTTTCTTTGGGCCCAAAAACCCATGTTTAGGCCCATGGATTCGATAGAGTGGGCTTGCGCACTTGGGCTTCAAATGGACGTTCGTGGCGGCATCGGTTGACCCACGGGGCCCATAATATATCAAATCGAAGCTGACTCAGAGGGCTATAATGGGCCACTACAAACTACGTCTCTAGCGGGCCGTCCTCGGGCCCAAATTCCTTTGTTTTGGGGCCCGAAAACCACTATTTCGGCCCATGGATTTGATTATGGGCTTGCGCACTTGGGCTTCAAATGGACGTTCGTGGCGGCATCGGTTGACCCACGGGGCCCATAATATATCAAATCGAAGCTGACTCAGAGGGCTATAATGGGCTGCTACAAACTGTGTCTGTAGCGGGCCGTCCTCGGGCCCAAATTCCTTTGTTTTGGGGCCCGAAAACCACTATTTCGGCCCATCTATTTGATTATGGGCTTGCGGACTTGGGCTTCAAACGGACGTTCATGGCAGCATCGGTTGACCCACGGGCCCACAATATATCAGATCGAAGTTGACTCAGAGGGCTACAGTGCGGGCTCTAAAGCCCATCTATAGCGATTTTTTCTTTGGGCCCAAAAACCCATGTTTAGACCCATGGATTCGATAGAGTGGGCTTGCGCACTTGGGCTTCAAATGGACGTTCATGGCGGCATCGGTTGACCAACGGGGCCCATAATATATCAAATCGAAGCTGACTGAGAGGGCCTACAGTGTGGGCTCTAAAGCCCATCTATAACGATTTTTTTTTGGGCCCAAAAACCCATGTTTAGGCCCATGGATTTGATAGAGTGGGCTTGGGCACTTGGGCTTCAAATGGACGTTCGTGGCGGCATCAGTTGACCCACGGGGCCCACAATATATCAAATATAAGCTGACTCAGACGGCTATAGTGCGGGCTACAAAGCCCATCTATAGCGATTTGTCTTTGGGCCCAAAAACCCATGTTTAGGCCCATGGATTCGATAGAGTGGGCTTGCGCACTTGGGCTTCAAATGGACGTTCGTGGCGGCATCGGTTGACCCACGGGGCCCATAATATATCAAATCGAAGCTGACTCAGAGCGCTATAGTGCGGGCTCTAAACCCCATCTATAGCGATTTTTCTTTGGGCCCAAAAACCCATGTTTAGGACCATGGATTCGATAGAGTGGGCTTGCGCACTTGGGCTTCAAATGGACGTTCGTGGCGGCATCGGCTGACCCACGGGGCCCATAATATATCAAATCGAAGCTGACTCAGAGGGCTATAATGGACCGCTACAAACTACCTCTGTAGCGGGCCGTCCTCGGGCCCAAATTCCCTTGTTTTAGGGCCCGAAAACCACTATTTCGGCCCACGGATTTGATTATGGGCTTGCGCACTTGGGCTTCAAATGGACGTTCATGGCGGCATCGGTTGACCCATGGGGCCCATAATATATCAAATCGAAGCTGACTCAGAGGGCTATAATGGGCCGCTACAAACTGTGTCTGTACCGGGCCGTCCTCCGGCCCAAATTCCTTTGTTTTGGGGCCCGACAACCACTATTTCGGCCCATGTATTTGATTATGGGCTTGCGCACTTGGGCTTCAAATGGACGTTCGTGGCGGCATCGGTTGACCCACGGGGCCCATAATATATCAAATCGTAGCTGACTCAGAGCGCTATAGTGCGGGCTCTAAACCCCATCTATAGCGATTTTTCTTTGGGCCCAAAAACCCATGTTTAGGACCATGGATTCGATAGAGTGGGCTTGCGCACTTGGGCTTCAAATGGACGTTCGTGGCGGCATCGGCTGACCCACGGGGCCCATAATATATCAAATCGAAGCTGACTCAGAGGGCTATAATGGACCGCTACAAACTACCTCTGTAGCGGGCCGTCCTCGGGCCCAAATTCCCTTGTTTTAGGGCCCGAAAACCACTATTTCGGCCCATGGATTTGATTATGGGCTTGCGCACTTGGGCTTCAAATGGACGTTCATGAGCGGCATCGGTTGACCCATGGGGCCCATAATATATCAAATCGAAGCTGACTCAGAGGACTATAATGGGCCGCTACAAACTGTGTCTGTAGCGGGGCCGTCCTCGGCGCCCAAATTCCTTTGTTTTGGGGGCCCGACAACCACTATTTCGGCCCATGTATTTGATTATGGGCTTGCGCACTTGGGCTTCAAATGGACGTTCATGGCGGCATCGGTTGACCCATGGGGCCCATAATATATCAAATCGAAGCTGACTCAGAGGGCTATAATGGGCCGCTACAAACTGTGTCTGTAGCGGGCCGTCCTCGGGCCCAAATTCCTTTGTTTTGGGGCCCGACAACCACTATTTCGGCCCATGTATTTGATTATGGGCTTGCGCACTTGGGCTTCAAATGGACGTTCGTGGCGGCATCGGTTGACCCATGGGGCCCATAATATATCAAATCGAAGCTGACTCAGAGGGCTATAATGGGCCACTACAAACTGCGTCTGTAGCGGGCCGTCCCCGGGCCCAAATTCCTTTGTTTTGGGGCCCGAAAACCACTATTTCGGCCCATGGATTTGATTATGGGCTTGCGCACTTGGGCTTCAAATGGACGTTCGTGGCGGCATCGGTTGACCCACGGGGCCCATAATATATCAATCAAAGCTGACTCAGAGGGCTATAATGGGCCACTACAAACTGTGTCTGTAGCGGGCCGTCCTCGGGCCCAAATTCCTTTGTTTTGGGGCCCAAAAACCACTATTTCGGCCCATCTATTTGATTATGGGCTTACGGACTTGGGCTTCAAACGGACGTTCGTGGCGTTATCGGTTGACCCACGGGGCCCACAATATATCAGATCGAAGTTGACTCAGAGGGCTACAGTGCGGGCTCTAAAGCCTATCTATAGCGATTTTTTCTTTGGGCCCAAAAACCCATGTTTAGACCCATGGATTCGATAGAGTGGGCTTGCGCACTTGGGCTTCAAATGGACGTTCATGGCGGAATCGGTTGACCAACGGGGCCCATAATATATCAAATCGAAGCTGACTGAGAGGGCCTACAGTGTGGGCTCTAAATCCCATCTATAGCGATTATTCTTTGGGCCCAAAAACCCATGTTTAGGCCCATGGATTTGATAGAGTGGGCTTGGGCACTTGGGCTTCAAATGGACGTTCGTGGCGGCATCAGTTGACCCACGGGGCCCACAATATATCAAATATAAGCTGACTCAGACGGCTATAGTGCGGGCTACAAAGCCCATCTATAACGATTTGTCTTTGGGCCCAAAAACCCATGTTTAGGCCCATGGATTCGATAGAGTGGGCTTGCGCACTTGGGCTTCAAATGGACGTTCGTGGCGGCATCGGTTGACCCACGGGGCCCATAATATATCAAATCGAAGCTAACTCAGAGCGCTATAGTACGGGCTCTAAACCCCATCTATAGCGATTTTTCTTTGGGCCCAAAAACCCATGTTTAGGCCCATGGATTCGATAGAGTGGGCTTGCGCACTTGGGCTTCAAATGGACGTTCGTGGCGGCATCGGTTGACCCACGGGGCCCATAATATATCAAATCGAAGCTGACTCAGTGGGCTATAATGGACCACTATAAACTACCTCTGTAGCGGGCCGTCCTCGGGCCCAAATTCCTTTATTTTAGGGCCGAAAACCACTATTTCGGCCCATGGATTTGATTATGGGCTTGCGCACTTAGGCTTCAAATGGACGTTCGTGGCGGCATCGGTTGACCCATGGGGCCCATAATATATCAAATCGAAGCTGACTCAGAGGGCTATAATGGACCGCTACAAACTGTGTCTGTAGCGGGCCGTCCTCGGGCCCAAATTCCTTTGTTTTGGGGCCCAAAAACCACTATTTCGGCCCATGTATTTGATTATGGGCTTGCGCACTTGGGCTTCAAACGGACGTTCGTGACGGCATCGGTTGACCCACGGGGCCCACAATATATCAGATCGAAGTTAACTCAAAGGGCTACAGTGCGGGCTCTAAAGCCCATCTATAGCGATTTTTCTTTAGGCCCAAAAACCCATGTTTAGGCCCATGGATTTGATAGAGTGGGCTTGGGTACTTGGGTTTCAAATGGACGTTCGTGGCGGCGTCAGTTGACCCACGGGGCCCACAATATATCAAATATAAGCTGACTCAGACGGCTATAGTGCGGGCTATAAAGCCCATCTATAGCCATTTGTCTTTGGGCCCAAAAACCCATGTTTATGCCCATGGATTCGATAGAGTGGGCTTGCGCACTTGGGCTTCAAATGGACGTTCGTGGCGGCATCGGTTGACCCACGGGGCCCATAATATATCAAATCGAAGCTAACTCAGAGGGCTATAATGGGCCGCTACAAACTATGTCTGTAGCGGGCCGTCCTCAGGCCCAAATTCCTTTGTTTTGGGGCCCGAAAACCACTATTTTGGCACATGGATTTGATTATGGGGTTGCGCACTTGGGCTTCAAATGGACGTTCGTGGCGGCATCGGTTGACCCACGGGGCCCATAATATATCAGATCGAAGCTGGCTCAGAGCGCTATAGTACGGGCTCTAAACCCCATCTATAGCGATTTTTCTTTGGGCCCAAAAACCCATGTTTAGGCCCATGGATTCGATAGAGTGGGCTTGCGCACTTGGGCTTCAAATGGACGTTCGTGGCGGCATAGGTTGACCCACGGGGCCCATAATATATCAAATCGAAGCTGACTCAGAGGGCTATAATGGGCCACTACAAACTGCGTCTGTAGCGGGCCGTCCCCGGGCCCAAATTCCTTTGTTTTGGGGCCCGAAAACCACTATTTCGGCCCATGGATTTGATTATGGGCTTGCGCACTTGGGCTTCAAATGGACGTTCGTGGCGGCATCGGTTGACCCACGGGGCCCATAATATATCAAATCGAAGCTGACTCAGAGGGCTATAATGGGCCGCTACAAACTGTGTCTGTAGCGGGCCGTCCTCGGGCCCAAATTCCTTTGTTTTGGGGCCCGAAAACCACTATTTCGGCCCATCTATTTGATTATGGGCTTGCGGACTTGGGCTTCAAACGGACGTTCATGGCAGCATCGGTTGACCCACGGGGCCCACAATATATCAGATCGAAGTTGACTCAGAGGGCTACAGTGCGGGCTCTAAAGCCCATCTATAGCGATTTTTTCTTTGGGCCCAAAAACCCATGTTTAGACCCATGGATTCGATAGAGTGGGCTTGCGCACTTGGGCTTCAAATGGACGTTCATGGCGGCATCGGTTGACCAACGGGGCCCATAATATATCAAATCGAAGCTGACTGAGAGGGCCTACAGTGTGGGCTCTAAAGCCCATCTATAACGATTTTTTTTTGGGCCCAAAAACCCATGTTTAGGCCCATGGATTTGATAGAGTGGGCTTGGGCACTTGGGCTTCAAATGGACGTTCGTGGCGGCATCAGTTGACCCACGGGGCCCACAATATATCAAATATAAGCTGACTCAGACGGCTATAGTGCGGGCTACAAAGCCCATCTATAGCGATTTGTCTTTGGGCCCAAAAACCCATGTTTAGGCCCATGGATTCGATAGAGTGGGCTTGCGCACTTGGGCTCAAATGGACGTTCGTGGCGGCATCGGTTGACCCACGGGGCCCATAATATATCAAATCGAAGCTGACTCAGAGCGCTATAGTGCGGGCTCTAAACCCCATCTATAGCGATTTTTCTTTGGGCCCAAAAACCCATGTTTAGGACCATGGATTCGATAGAGTGGGCTTGCGCACTTGGCTTCAATGGACGTTCGTGGCGGCATCGGCTGACCCACGGGGCCCATAATATATCAAATCGAAGCTGACTCAGAGGGCTATAATGGACCGCTACAAACTACCTCTGTAGCGGGCCGTCCTCGGGCCCAAATTCCCTTGTTTTAGGGCCCGAAAACCACTATTTCGGCCCACGGATTTGATTATGGGCTTGCGCACTTGGGCTTCAAATGGACGTTCATGGCGGCATCGGTTGACCCATGGGGCCCATAATATATCAAATCGAAGCTGACTCAGAGGGCTATAATGGGCCGCTACAAACTGTGTCTGTACCGGGCCGTCCTCCGGCCCAAATTCCTTTGTTTTGGGGCCCGACAACCACTATTTCGGCCCATGTATTTGATTATGGGCTTGCGCACTTGGGCTTCAAATGGACGTTCGTGGCGGCATCGGTTGACCCACGGGGCCCATAATATATCAAATCGTAGCTGACTCAGAGCGCTATAGTGCGGGCTCTAAACCCCATCTATAGCGATTTTTCTTTGGGCCCAAAAACCCATGTTTAGGACCATGGATTCGATAGAGTGGGCTTGCGCACTTGGGCTTCAAATGGACGTTCGTGGCGGCATCGGCTGACCCACGGGGCCCATAATATATCAAATCGAAGCTGACTCAGAGGGCTATAATGGACCGCTACAAACTACCTCTGTAGCGGGCCGTCCTCGGGCCCAAATTCCCTTGTTTTAGGGCCCGAAAACCACTATTTCGGCCCATGGATTTGATTATGGGCTTGCGCACTTGGGCTTCAAATGGACGTTCATGGCGGCATCGGTTGACCCATGGGGCCCATAATATATCAAATCGAAGCTGACTCAGAGGACTATAATGGGCCGCTACAAACTGTGTCTGTAGCGGGCCGTCCTCGGGCCCAAATTCCTTTGTTTTGGGGCCCGACAACCACTATTTCGGGCCCATGTATTTGATTATGGGCTTGCGCACTTGGGCTTCAAATGGACGTTCATGGCGGCATCGGTTGACCCATGGGGCCCATAATATATCAAATCGAAGCTGACTCAGAGGGCTATAATGGGCCGCTACAAACTGTGTCTGTAGCGGGCCGTCCTCGGGCCCAAATTCCTTTGTTTTGGGGCCCCGACAACCACTATTTCGGCCCATGTATTTGATTATGGGCTTGCGCACTTGGGCTTCAAATGGACGTTCGTGGCGGCATCGGTTGACCCATGGGGCCCATAATATATCAAATCGAAGCTGACTCAGAGGGCTATAATGGGCCACTACAAACTGCGTCTGTAGCGGGCCGTCCCCGGGCCCAAATTCCTTTGTTTTGGGGCCCGAAAACCACTATTTCGGCCCATGGATTTGATTATGGGCTTGCGCACTTGGGCTTCAAATGGACGTTCGTAGCGGCATCGGTTGACCCACGGGGCCCATAATATATCAAATCAAAGCTGACTCAGAGGGCTATAATGGGCCACTACAAACTGTGTCTGTAGCGGGCCGTCCTCGGGCCCAAATTCCTTTGTTTTGGGGCCCAAAAACCACTATTTCGGCCCATCTATTTGATTATGGGCTTACGGACTTGGGCTTCAAACGGACGTTCGTGGCGTTATCGGTTGACCCACGGGGCCCACAATATATCAGATCGAAGTTGACTCAGAGGGCTACAGTGCGGGCTCTAAAGCCTATCTATAGCGATTTTTTCTTTGGGCCCAAAAACCCATGTTTAGACCCATGGATTCGATAGAGTGGGCTTGCGCACTTGGGCTTCAAATGGACGTTCATGGCGGAATCGGTTGACCAACGGGGCCCATAATATATCAAATCGAAGCTGACTGAGAGGGCCTACAGTGTGGGCTCTAAATCCCATCTATAGCGATTATTCTTTGGGCCCAAAAACCATGTTTAGGCCCATGGATTTGATAGAGTGGGCTTGGGCACTTGGGCTTCAAATGGACGTTCGTGGCGGCATCAGTTGACCCACGGGGCCCAACAATATATCAAATATAAGCTGACTCAGACGGCTATAGTGCGGGCTACAAAGCCCATCTATAACGATTTGTCTTTGGGCCCAAAAACCCATGTTTAGGCCCATGGATTCGATAGAGTGGGCTTGCGCACTTGGGCTTCAAATGGACGTTCGTGGCGGCATCGGTTGACCCACGGGGCCCATAATATATCAAATCGAAGCTAACTCAGAGCGCTATAGTACGGGCTCTAAACCCCATCTATAGCGATTTTTCTTTGGGCCCAAAAACCCATGTTTAGGCCCATGGATTCGATAGAGTGGGCTTGCGCACTTGGGCTTCAAATGGACGTTCGTGGCGGCATCGGTTGACCCACGGGGCCCATAATATATCAAATCGAAGCTGACTCAGTGGGCTATAATGGACCACTATAAACTACCTCTGTAGCGGGCCGTCCTCGGGCCCAAATTCCTTTATTTTAGGGCCCGAAAACCACTATTTCGGCCCATGGATTTGATTATGGGCTTGCGCACTTAGGCTTCAAATGGACGTTCGTGGCGGCATCGGTTGACCCATGGGGCCCATAATATATCAAATCGAAGCTGACTCAGAGGGCTATAATGGACCGCTACAAACTGTGTCTGTAGCGGGCCGTCCTCGGGCCCAAATTCCTTTGTTTTGGGGCCCAAAAACCACTATTTCGGCCCATGTATTTGATTATGGGCTTGCGCACTTGGGCTTCAAACGGACGTTCGTGACGGCATCGGTTGACCCACGGGGCCCACAATATATCAGATCGAAGTTAACTCAAAGGGCTACAGTGCGGGCTCTAAAGCCCATCTATAGCGATTTTTCTTTAGGCCCAAAAACCCATGTTTAGGCCCATGGATTTGATAGAGTGGGCTTGGGTACTTGGGTTTCAAATGGACGTTCGTGGCGGCGTCAGTTGACCCACGGGGCCCACAATATATCAAATATAAGCTGACTCAGACGGCTATAGTGCGGGCTATAAAGCCCATCTATAGCCATTTGTCTTTGGGCCCAAAAACCCATGTTTATGCCCATGGATTCGATAGAGTGGGCTTGCGCACTTGGGCTTCAAATGGACGTTCGTGGCGGCATCGGTTGACCCACGGGGCCCATAATATATCAAATCGAAGCTAACTCAGAGGGCTATAATGGGCCGCTACAAACTATGTCTGTAGCGGGCCGTCCTCAGGCCCAAATTCCTTTGTTTTGGGGCCCGAAAACCACTATTTTGGCACATGGATTTGATTATGGGGTTGCGCACTTGGGCTTCAAATGGACGTTCGTGGCGGCATCGGTTGACCCACGGGGCCCATAATATATCAGATCGAAGCTGACTCAGAGCGCTATAGTACGGGCTCTAAACCCATCTATAGCGATTTTTCTTTGGGCCCAAAAACCCATGTTTAGGCCCATGGATTCGATAGAGTGGGCTTGCGCACTTGGGCTTCAAATGGACGTTCGTGGCGGTGGCGGCATAGGTTGACCCACGGGGCCCATAATATATCAAATCGAAGCTGACTCAGAGGGCTATAATGGGCCACTACAAACTGCGTCTGTAACGGGCCGTCCCCGGGCCCAAATTCCTTTGTTTTGGGGCCCGAAAACCACTATTTCGGCCCATGGATTTGATTATGGGCTTGCGCACTTGGCTTCAAATGGACGTTCGTGGCGGCATCGGTTGACCCACGGGGCCCATAATATATCAAATCGAAGCTGACTCAGAGGGCTATAATGGGCCGCTACAAACTGTGTCTGTAGCGGGCCGTCCTCGGGCCCAAATTCCTTTGTTTTGGGGCCCGAAAACCACTATTTCGGCCCATCTATTTGATTATGGGCTTGCGGACTTGGGCTTCAAACGGACGTTCATGGCAGCATCGGTTGACCCACGGGGCCCACAATATATCAGATCGAAGTTGACTCAGAGGGCTACAGTGCGGGCTCTAAAGCCCATCTATAGCGATTTTTTCTTTGGGCCCAAAAACCCATGTTTAGACCCATGGATTCGATAGAGTGGGCTTGCGCACTTGGGCTTCAAATGGACGTTCATGGCGGCATCGGTTGACCAACGGGGCCCATAATATATCAAATCGAAGCTGACTGAGAGGGCCTACAGTGTGGGCTCTAAAGCCCATCTATAACGATTTTTTTTTGGGCCCAAAAACCCATGTTTAGGCCCATGGATTTGATAGAGTGGCTTGGGCACTTGGGCTTCAAATGGACGTTCGTGGCGGCATCAGTTGACCCACGGGGCCCACAATATATCAAATATAAGCTGACTCAGACGGCTATAGTGCGGGCTACAAAGCCCATCTATAGCGATTTGTCTTTGGGCCCAAAAACCCATGTTTAGGCCCATGGATTCGATAGAGTGGGCTTGCGCACTTGGGCTTCAAATGGACGTTCGTGGCGGCATCGGTTGACCCACGGGGCCCATAATATATCAAATCGAAGCTGACTCAGAGCGCTATAGTGCGGGCTCTAAACCCCATCTATAGCGATTTTTCTTTGGGCCCAAAAAACCCATGTTTAGGACCATGGATTCGATAGAGTGGGCTTGCGCACTTGGGCTTCAAATGGACGTTCGTGGCGGCATCGGCTGACCCACGGGGCCCATAATATATCAAATCGAAGCTGACTCAGAGGGCTATAATGGACCGCTACAAACTACCTCTGTAGCGGGCCGTCCTCGGGCCCAAATTCCCTTGTTTTAGGGCCCGAAAACCACTATTTCGGCCCACGGATTTGATTATGGGCTTGCGCACTTGGGCTTCAAATGGACGTTCATGGCGGCATCGGTTGACCCATGGGGCCCATAATATATCAAATCGAAGCTGACTCAGAGGGCTATAATGGGCCGCTACAAACTGTGTCTGTACCGGGCCGTCCTCCGGCCCAAATTCCTTTGTTTTGGGGCCCGACAACCACTATTTCGGCCCATGTATTTGATTATGGGCTTGCGCACTTGGGCTTCAAATGGACGTTCGTGGCGGCATCGGTTGACCCACGGGGCCCATAATATATCAAATCGTAGCTGACTCAGAGCGCTATAGTGCGGGCTCTAAACCCCATCTATAGCGATTTTTCTTTGGGCCCAAAAACCCATGTTTAGGACCATGGATTCGATAGAGTGGGCTTGCGCACTTGGGCTT
The DNA here is from genome assembly GCA_947683625.1 of Mallotus nudiflorus. Taxonomy (NCBI): domain Eukaryota; kingdom Viridiplantae; phylum Streptophyta; class Magnoliopsida; order Malpighiales; family Euphorbiaceae; genus Mallotus; species Mallotus nudiflorus. The sequence continues at coordinate 8,488 of CANTUR010002107.1, read as the reverse complement.
CAAATGGACGTTCGTGGCGGCATCGGCTGACCCACGGGGCCCATAATATATCAAATCGAAGCTGACTCAGAGGGCTATAATGGACCGCTACAAACTACCTCTGTAGCGGGCCCGTCCTCGGGCCCAAATTCCCTTGTTTTAGGGCCGAAAACCACTATTTCGGCCCATGGATTTGATTATGGGCTTGCGCACCTTGGGCTTCAAATGGACGTTCATGGCGGCATCGGTTGACCCATGGGGCCCATAATATATCAAATCGAAGCTGACTCAGAGGACTATAATGGGCCGCTACAAACTGTGGTCTGTAGCGGGCCGTCCTCCGGGCCCAAATTCCTTTGTTTTGGGGCCCGACAACCACTATTTCGGCCCATGTATTTGATTATGGGCTTGCGCACTTGGGCTTCAAATGGACGTTCATGGCGGCATCGGTTGACCCATGGGGCCCATAATATATCAAATCGAAGCTGACTCAGAGGGCTATAATGGGCCGCTACAAACTGTGTCTGTAGCGGGCCGTCCTCAGGGCCCAAATTCCTTTGTTTTGGGGCCCGACAACCACTATTTCGGCCCATGTATTTGATTATGGGCTTGCGCACTTGGGCTTCAAATGGACGTTCGTGGCGGCATCGGTTGACCCATGGGGCCCATAATATATCAAATCGAAGCTGACTCAGAGGGCTATAATGGGCCACTACAAACTGCGTCTGTAGCGGGCCGTCCCCGGGCCCAAATTCCTTTGTTTTGGGGCCCGAAAACCACTATTTTGGCCCATGGATTTGATTATGGGCTTGCGCACTTGGGCTTCAAATGGACGTTCGTGGCGGCATCGGTTGACCCACGGGGCCCATAATATATCAAATCAAAGCTGACTCAGAGGGCTATAATGGGCCACTACAAACTGTGTCTGTAGCGGGCCGTCCTCGGGCCCAAATTCCTTTGTTTTGGGGCCCAAAAACCACTATTTCGGCCCATCTATTTGATTATGGGCTTACGGACTTGGGCTTCAAACGGACGTTCGTGGCGTTATCGGTTGACCCACGGGGCCCACAATATATCAGATCGAAGTTGACTCAGAGGGCTACAGTGCGGGCTCTAAAGCCTATCTATAGCGATTTTTTTCTTTGGGCCCAAAAAACCCATGTTTAGACCCATGGATTCGATAGAGTGGGCTTGCGCACTTGGGCTTCAAATGGACGTTCATGGCGGAATCGGTTGACCAACGGGGCCCATAATATATCAAATCGAAGCTGACTGAGAGGGCCTACAGTGTGGGCTCTAAATCCCATCTATAGCGATTATTCTTTGGGCCCAAAAACCCATGTTTAGGCCCATGGATTTGATAGAGTGGGCTTGGGCACTTGGGCTTCTAAATGGACGTTCGTGGCGGCATCAGTTGACCCACGGGGCCCACAATATATCAAATATAAGCTGACTCAGACGGCTATAGTGCGGGCTACAAAGCCCATCTATAACGATTTGTCTTTGGGCCCAAAAACCCATGTTTAGGCCCATGGATTCGATAGAGTGGGCTTGCGCACTTGGGCTTCAAATGGACGTTCGTGGCGGCATCGGTTGACCCACGGGGCCCATAATATATCAAATCGAAGCTAACTCAGAGCGCTATAGTACGGGCTCTAAACCCCATCTATAGCGATTTTTCTTTGGGCCCAAAAACCCATGTTTAGGCCCATGGATTCGATAGAGTGGGCTTGCGCACTTGGGCTTCAAATGGACGTTCGTGGCGGCATCGGTTGACCCACGGGGCCCATAATATATCAAATCGAAGCTGACTCAGTGGGCTATAATGGACCACTATAAACTACCTCTGTAGCGGGCCGTCCTCGGGCCCAAATTCCTTTATTTTAGGGCCCGAAAACCACTATTTCGGCCCATGGATTTGATTATGGGCTTGCGCACTTAGGCTTCAAATGGACGTTCGTGGCGGCATCGGTTGACCCATGGGGCCCATAATATATCAAATCGAAGCTGACTCAGAGGGCTATAATGGACCGCTACAAACTGTGTCTGTAGCGGGCCGTCCTCGGGCCCAAATTCCTTTGTTTTGGGGCCCAAAAACCACTATTTCGGCCCATGTATTTGATTATGGGCTTGCGCACTTGGGCTTCAAACGGACGTTCGTGACGGCATCGGTTGACCCACGGGGCCCACAATATATCAGATCGAAGTTAACTCAAAGGGCTACAGTGCGGGCTCTAAAGCCCATCTATAGCGATTTTTCTTTAGGCCCAAAAACCCATGTTTAGGCCCATGGATTTGATAGAGTGGGCTTGGGTACTTGGGTTTCAAATGGACGTTCGTGGCGGCGTCAGTTGACCCACGGGGCCCACAATATATCAAATATAAGCTGACTCAGACGGCTATAGTGCGGGCTATAAAGCCCATCTATAGCCATTTGTCTTTGGGCCCAAAAACCCATGTTTATGCCCATGGATTCGATAGAGTGGGCTTGCGCACTTGGGCTTCAAATGGACGTTCGTGGCGGCATCGGTTGACCCACGGGGCCCATAATATATCAAATCGAAGCTAACTCAGAGGGCTATAATGGGCCGCTACAAACTATGTCTGTAGCGGGCCGTCCTCAGGCCCAAATTCCTTTGTTTTGGGGCCCGAAAACCACTATTTTGGCACATGGATTTGATTATGGGGTTGCGCACTTGGGCTTCAAATGGACGTTCGTGGCGGCATCGGTTGACCCACGGGGCCCATAATATATCAGATCGAAGCTGACTCAGAGCGCTATAGTACGGGCTCTAAACCCCATCTATAGCGATTTTTCTTTGGGCCCAAAAACCCATGTTTAGGCCCATGGATTCGATAGAGTGGGCTTGCGCACTTGGGCTTCAAATGGACGTTCGTGGCGGCATAGGTTGACCCACGGGGCCCATAATATATCAAATCAAAGCTGACTCAGAGGGCTATAATGGACCGCTACAAACTACCTTTGTAGCGGGCCGTCCTCGGGCCCAAATTCCTTTGTTTTGGGGCCCGAAAACCACTATTTCGGCCCATGGATTTGATTATGGGCTTGCGCACTTGGGCTTCAAATGGACGTTCGTGGCGGCATCGGTTGACCCATGGGGCCCATAATATATCAAATCGAAGCTGACTCAGAGGGCTATAATGGGCCGCTACAAACTGTGTCTGTAGCGGGCCATCCTCGGTCCCAAATTCCTTTGTTTTGGGGCCCGAAAACCACTATTTCTGCCCATGGATTTGATTATGGGCTTGCGCACTTGGGCCTCAAATGGACGTTCGCGACGGCATCGGTTGACCCACGGGGCCCATAATATATCAAATCGAAGCTGACTCAGAGGGCTATAATGGGCCACTACAAACTGTGTCTGTAGCGGGCCGTCCTCGGGCCCAAATTCCTTTGTTTTGGGGCCCGAAAACCACTATTTCGGCCCATCTATTTGATTATGGGCTTGCGGAGTTGGGCTTCAAACGGACGTTCGTGGCGGCATCGGTTGACCCACGGGGCCCACAATATATCAGATCAAAGTTGACTCAGAGGGCTACAGTGCGGGCTCTAAAGCCCATCTATAGCGATTTTTCTGTGGGCTCAAAAACCCATGTTTAGACCCATGGATTCGATAGAGTGGGCTTGCGCACTTGGGCTTCAAATGGACGTTCGTGGCGGCATCGGTTGACCAACGGGGCCCATAATATATCAACTCGAAGCTGACTGAGAGGGCCTACAGTGTGGGCTCTAAAGCCCATCTATAGCGATTTTTCTTTGGGCCCAAAAACCCATGTTTAGGCCCATGGATTTGATAGAGTGGGCTTGGGCACTTGGGCTTCAAATGGACGTTCATGGCGGCATCAGTTGACCCACGGGGTCCACAATATATCAAATATAAGCTGACTCAGACGGCTATAGTGCGGGCTACAAATCCCATCTATAGCGATTTGTCTTTGGGCCCAAAAACCCATGTTTAGGCCCATGGATTCGATAGAGTGGGCTTGCGCACTTGGGCTTCAAATGGACGTTCGTGGCGGCATCGGTTGACCCACGGGGCCCATAATATATCAAATCGAAGCAGACTCAGAGCGCTATAGTGCGGGCTCTAAACCCCATCTATAGCGATTTTTCTTTGGGCCCAAAAACCCATGTTTAGGCCCATGGATTCGATGGAGTGGGCTTGCGCACTTGGGCTTCAAATGGACGTTCGTTGTAGCATCGGTTGACCCACGGGGCCCATAATATATCAAATCGAAGCTGACTCAGAGGGCTATAATGGACCGCTACAAATTACGTCTGTAGCGGGCCGTCCTCGGGCCCAAATTCCTTTGTTTTGGGGACCGAAAACCACTATTTCGGCCCATGGATTTGATTATGGGCTTGCGCACTTGGGCTTCAAATGGACGTTCATGGCGGCATCGGTTGACCCACGGGGCCCATAATATATCAAATCGAAGCTGACTCAGAGGGCTATAATGGACCGCTACACACTGTGTCTGTAGCGGGCCGTCCTCGGGCCCAAATTCCTTTGTTTTGGGGCCCGAAAACCACTATTTTGGCCCATGTATTTGATTATGGGCTTGCGCACTTGGGCTTCAAACGGACGTTCGTGGCGGCATCGGTTGACCAACGGGGCCCATAATATATCAAATCGAAGCTGACTGAGAGGGCCTACAGTGTGGGCTCTAAAGCCCATCTATAGCGATTTTTCTTTGGGCCCAAAAACCCATGTTTAGTCCCATGGATTTGATAGAGTGGGCTTGGGCACTTGGGCATCAAATGGACGTTCGTGGCGATGTCAGTTGACCCACGGGGCCCCACAATATATCAAATATAAGCTGACTCAGACGGCTATAGTGCGGGCTACAAAGCCCATCTATAGCGATTTGTCTTTGGGCCCAAAAACCCATGTTTAGGCCCACGGATTCGATAGAGTGGGCTTGCGCACTTGGGCTTCAAATGGACGTTCGTGGTGGGATCGGTTGACCCACGGGGCCCATAATATATCAAATCGAAGCTGACTCAGAGGGCTATAATGCGCCACTACAAACTGCGTCTGTAGCGAGCCGTCCTCGGGCCCAAATTCCTTTGTTTTGGGGCCCGAAAACTACTATTTCGGCCCATGGATTTGATTATAGGCTTGCGCACTTGGGCTTCAAATGGACGTTCGTGGCGGCATCGGTTGACCCACGGGGCCCATAATATATCAGATCGAAGCTGACTCAGAGTGCTATAGTGCGGGCTCTATACCCCATCTATAGCGATTTTTCTTTGGGCCCAAAAACCCATGTTTAGGCCCATGGATTCGATAGAGTGGACTTGCGCACTTGGGCTTCAAATGGACGTTCGTACGTTCGTGGCGGCATCGGTTGACCCACGGGGCCCATAATATATCAAATCGAAGCTGATTCAGAGGGCTATAATGGGCCACTACAAACTGTGTCTGTAGCGAGCCCTCCTCGGGCCCAAATTCCTTTGTTTTGGTGCCCCAAAACCACTATTTCGGCCTATGGATTTGATTATGGGCTTGCGCACATTGGGCTTCAAATGGACGTTCGTGGCGGCATCGGTTGACCCACGGGGCCCATAATATATCAGATCGAAGCTGACTCAGAGCACTATAGTGCGGGCTCTAAACCCCATCTATAGCGATTTTTCTTTGGGCCCAAAAACCCCATGTTTAGGCCCATGGATTTGATAGAGTGGGCTTGCGCACTTGGGCTTCAAATGGACGTTCGTGGCGGCATCGGTTGACCCACGGGGCCCATTAATATATCAAATCGAAGCTGACTCAGAGGGCTATAATGGACTGCTACAAACTACATCTGTAGCGGGCCGTCCTCGGGCCCCAAATTCCTTTGTTTTGGGGCCCGAAAACCACTATTTCGGCCCATGGATTTGATTATGGGCTTGCGTACTTGGGCTTCAAATGGACGTTCATGGCGGCATCGGTTGACCCCACGGGGCCCATAATATATCAAATCGAAGCTGATTCAGAGGGCTATAATGGGCCGCTACAATATTGTGTCTGTAGCGAGGCGTCCTCGAGCCCAAATTCCTTTGTTTTGGGGCCCGAAAACCACTATTTCGGCCCATGGATTTGAATGTGGGCTTCCGCACTTGGGCTTCAAATGGACGTTCGTGGTGGCATCGGTTGACCCACGGGGCCCATAATATATCAAATCGAAGCTGACTCAGAGGGCTATAATGGGCCCGCTACAAACTGTGTCTGTAGCGGGCCGTCCTCGGGCCCAAATTCCTTTGTTTTGGGGCCCGAAAACCACTATTTCGGCCTATCTATTTGATTATGGGATTGCGAACTTGGGCTTCAAACGGACGTTCATGGCGGCATCGGTTGACCCACAGGGCCCACAATAATCAGATCGAAGTTGACTCAGAGGGCTACAGTGCGCGCCTCTAAAGGCCCATCTATAGTGATCTTCTTTGGGCCCAAAACCCATGTTTAAACCCATGGATTCGATAGAGTGGGCTTGCGTACTTGGGCTTCAAATGGACGTTCGTGGCGGCATCGGTTGACCCACGGGGCCCATAATATATCAAATCGAAGCTGACTCAGAGGGCAATAATGGACCGCTACAAACTACATCTGTAGAGGGCCGTCCTCGGGCCCAAATCCTTTGTTTTGGGGCCCGAAAACCACTATTTCGGCCCATGGATTTGATTATGGGCTTGCGCACTTGGGCTTCAAATGGACGTTCGTGGCGGCATCGGTTGACCCACGGGGCCCATAATATATCAAATCGAAGCTGACTCAAAGGGCTATAATGGGCTACTACAAACTGTGTCTGTAGCGGGCCGTCCTCGGGCCCAAATTCCTTTGTTTTGGGGCCCGAAAACCACTATTTCGGCCCATGGATTTGATTGTGGGCTTGCGCACTTGGGCTTCAAATGGACGTTCGTGCCGGCATCGGTTGACCCACGGGGCCCCATAATATATCAAATCGAAGCTGACTCAGAGGGCTACAGTGCGGGCTCTAAAGCCCATCTTAGAGATTTGTCTTTGGGCCCAAAAACCCATGTTAGGGCCTATGGATTTGATAGTGTCGGCTTGGGCACTTGGGCTTCAAATGGACGTTCGTGGCGGCATCGGTTGACCCCACGGGGCCCATAATATATCAGATCGAAGCTGACTCAGAGGGCTACATTACGGACTCTAAAGCCCATCTATAGCGATTTGTCTTTGGGCCCAAAAACCCATGTTAGGCCCATGGATTTGATAGAGTGGGCTTGGGCACTTGGGCTTCAAATGGACGTTCGTAGGCGGCATCGGTTGACCCACGGGGCCCATAATATATCAGATCGAAGCTGACTCAGAGGGCTATAGTGCGGGCTCTAAAGCCCATCTATAGAGATTTGTCTTTGGGCCCAAAAACCCATGTTTAGGCCCATGGATTTGATAGTGTGGGGCTTGGGCAGTTGGGCTTCAAATGGACGTTCGTGGCGGCATCGGTTGACCCACGGGGGCCCATAATATATCAGATCGAAGCTGACTCAGAGGGCTACAGTGCGTGCTCTAAATCCCATCTATAGAGATTTGTCTTTGGGCCCAAAAACCCCATGTTTAGGCCTATGGATTTGATAGTGGGCTTGGGCACTTGGGCTTCAAATGGACGTTCGTGGCGGCATCGGTTGACCCACGGGGCCCATAATATATCAGATCGAAGCTGACTTAGAGGGCTAAAGTGCGGCTCTAAAGCCCATCTATAGAGATTTGTCTTTAGGCCCAAAAACCCATGTTTAGGCCTATGGATTTGATAGAGTCGGCTTGGGCACTTGGGCTTCAAATGGACGTTCGTGGCGGCATCGGTTGACCCACGGGGCCCATAATATATCAGATCGAAGCTGACTCAGAGGGCTACAGTACGAGCTCTAAAGCCCATCTATAGCGATTTGTCTTTGGGCCCAAAAACCCATGTTTAGGCCCATGGATTTGATAGAGTGGGCTTGGGCACTTGGGCTTCAAATGGACGTTCGTGGCGGCATCGGTTGACCCCACGGGGGCCCATATTATATCAGATCGAAGCTGACTCAGAGGGCTACAGTGCGGGCTCTAAAGCCCATCTATAGAGATTTGTCTTTGGGGCCCAAAAACCCATGTTTAGGCCTATGGATTTGATAGAGTCGGCTTGGGCACTTGGGCTTCAAATGGACGTTCGTGGCGGCATCGGTTGACCCACGGGGCCCATAATATATCAAATCCCAAGCTGACTCAGAGGGCTATAATGGGCCGCTACAAACTGTGTCTGTAGCGGGCCGTCCTCGGGCCCAAATTCCTTTGTTTTGGGGCCCGAAAACCACTATTTCGGCCCATCTATTTGATTATGGGCTTACGGACTTAGGCTTCAAACGGACGTTCGTGGCGGCATCGGTTGACCCACGGGGCCCATAATATATCAGATCGAAGTTGACTCAGAGGGCTACAGTGCGGGCTCTAAAGCCCATCTATAGCGATTTTTCATTGGGCCCCAAAAACCCATGTTTAGA
>CANTUR010002106.1:0-48508 GCA_947683625.1 Mallotus nudiflorus | reverse complement strand
ATATATGAAGTGCATCAAGGACAGTCAAGAGATTTTATGATTGACAGAGAAGGTGTGTTGCGTTTGGGTAATAGGATTTGTGTGCCGGATGTTGATGACTTGAGGAAAGAAATTATGAAAGAGGCACATTTTTCTGCTTATAGTATCCATCTGGGTTCTACTAAGATGTATTATGACTTGAAAGATACATATTGGTGGAATGGAATGAAGAAGGATATTGTAGAGTTGGTATCTAGATGCCTGACTTGTCAGTAAGTGAAGCTTGAACATCAGAGACCTTCGGGATTGTTGCAACCAATGCCAATTCCCGAATGGAAATGGGACATGATAGCTATGGACTTTATGATTGGATTACCTCGAACTACAGGAGGCTATGATGTTATTTGGGTGATTGTTGATAGACTAACTAAGTCAGCACACTTCCTACCAATGAAGAAGATGTACTCTACTGATAGACTGGCAAAACTTTATGTCAACAAGATTGTTTGTCTACATGGGGGTACCAGTAAGTATAGTGTCGGACAAAGGAGCCACATTCACCTCAGTCTTTTGGCAAGAATTATATAAAGCTTTGGGCACCTAACTGGATTTCAGTACAGCCTTCCATCCTCAGATAGATGGTCTGAAAGAGTCCTAGAGGGGGGTGAATAGGAATATAGAACAAAAATAGGAAATTAAAGGAATTCTTTGCAAGAATTAAGTAATAGTTGAGAAGGAAGAATGAAGAACATAAATATTTAAGGAGTTCAGATTCAACAATAATCCTACGTCTCCACCTAACTTATCCCCAAGTTAGGATTTTTTAATCACCCACAATCTTATTCACAAGATTGAGAATATACAAGAGTTTTATGGCTCACTCTTACAACCTTACAACTTGAGTTTTCAAGGCTCACTCAAAAATCGAATTACAAGTGTTTTCAAGGCTCACACTAAAACCAATTTTCCAAGTGTTTTTAATGGCTAAACACTTAAACCAATTCCTTTAGAATAGAATCTCACTTCCCATTTTCTAAACCCAGAAAATAGAAGAATAAGAATGTCTATTCTAATCACTCACCAACTCTCACAAGAGTTATACACAAAGAATTGTTTAAAGGAAAGTTTAAGAGCTCAATTGAATGTTTAAGAAAATAATGAATGATAAACAAGTTTTCTTAACCTTTCAATTGAATTCTAAGTTGTTTTTATATAGAAAAACACTTAAAAATATATTTTTTGGATGTATCAATCATGTCTCCAACGTTTAGAATTGATTTTGAATCAATTCTTGGACTTTTGGCAGCTCAAAGGATGCTCACAGGCGGCTCACGAGGTGAACAGTGCTCATGAGGGGTGAAAATATAACTGTTGCATTCAAAAATTCCTGTTGGAATGCTGTCAGTGGTTTACTCCTGAGCATTTCATGAGCAATTAGCTCGTGAGGAGCGCTCGTGAGAGGTTCTGCCATATTTTGGCAAAAACGTGCTCCAAATGCTCCATTGACGGATAACTCGTGACCACTTCGAAAGATGATCATGAACGGGATTGAAGAAGATTGATTAAGTCAAAATGTTCTACATAAAAGTTGTAGATAATTATCTTATATTTCAATAAAACTTTGAATAATCTCAATTGGACATCTGTAACTCAAGATATTTCTGAAATACCAAGAGCTATGCAAACTAAAATGCAAGCTGCATATGCTGACTTTGACTGAAGATTTGCATACCCAAATGAACTTCGATTTTGACAAGAAAGCTCAATCTGGAAAGATTAAGATGTCTAATTCAAAAGTTAAGAAGCTCATTTTCTCATTTAAGAGCTCTAAATATGTTAAAAGTCTTCTTCAATTTCAGAGGTTCAATCAGCCCGAAAAGTCACTATTCATCCAAAAGTGTCTATGCTTGGTATATAATTCCCTACACACTTAATTGAAATTATTAGTATAAAATTTATTTGTCATAAAAATGGTCAACAATCTCCCCCCATTTTTGGCTTTAACAACCAATTTGAAAAGATGATAAATAATATGTGTGTGTGTAAAAAATAAATAACATGTATAAGTACATTAAATAAAAATAGCTCCCCCTTTCAAATTAAATAGATGCAAAAAGAAAAAATATTTTGCTCCCCCTTAACATGTGCATAAATTCAATATTTATCATGTATAAGAGCATATAAATAAATGAATTATCATAGCATGTATAGGGTTTAACAAATATATTCCTTTAACAAAATATATTTCTTTATTTCTCCTCCTTATTGGACATGATAAGAAATATAAATACATTTTATTATCCTTCTTGTAAAAAATAAAGACAATATAAAAAGTTATCAAAAACATGGCCTAACATAACAAATGATATAACATGATTATTAAAAAAATGTTAGACAACATGAAGGAAATAATTTCAAACATATATGCATGTAGTGCTAATATAATGCATCATAAAATAGTATATATGCTATATTCAAACATCACATGATCATGTAGAGTTTAACTAGTCAATCAATCATACATAATCATGTGGTATTAACATATCTTAAACACAATTATTTATTCTCTAAGCACGTAGCTTCTTCTCCCCCTTTGTCAAAAACAAAAAGAAAAGAGAGAGATATAAAAGGAAATAGACCTAAAGGAGCCAAAAATACTAGAGGGAATAAAAGATCAAGAACCAAAACAATACAAGAAAAGATACTCAAAATCTTTATAAAATAATGTCATTTTAAAAGATAAAAACCATTCCCAAGAAGAATTTATACATGAATAAGCACAATTAATAGTCATACATAAAAAATAAAATGATGCAAAAGAGGTAAACTAACAATATATGAAAAAGAAAAATAAAAAAAAAAGAAAGAATTAGTCTTGTAGAGGATAAGGAGGAGGAGGATGCCAAGAGCATTGAATGTTATGATGGGCATACAATTGATGAATATCATATTCCATGTGATCCATTCTTAGCTCAAAATGATCAAGTCTAGTATCTACTTGATCAAACCTTGTGTTGAAGTTTAACTCCATTATGGATAGGCGATCAAAGAAACCACCAACCCAAGCGGGCTCATCATCAACACTTTGAGAAGTGGAAGGTCTTTTTGCCATTTTTCTTTGAGTAGGAGTTTGCTCTTGAGGTAATTCTTCTCCAATAGAAAGAGTGCCTATATGCTCAATATCTGGTTCTTGCTTTACATTAACATCTTCATCTTCTACTTCGTCTTTCGAAAACCAAAAGTTTCTGACAAGTTTGAATTGCCTAGAATTTCTCAAGAGTTTATTATCAAGAAAAGATGGAGGTAATGCATGAATATTTCTCAAATTAATCCCGAAGAAAAGAGCAATTTTAGTGATAAATCCTCATATACATAAGGCACCACTAACACTATCACTAGCTAACCAAAACCTCCATTGAAGCCATCTTCCGAGCTCAACATCTATACCCTCAACAAGAAATCTAAGAAGGAAAAGATCATCAAAGGAGATGATTTCATTGCTCAAGCCTATAGCATGAAAAGAGTAGGTAATAAACTTATGAATATACCAAAGAGATTTTGAAGCCAAACTAGATGTTTTGGTGTGTCCGACTTCAAAAGTTCTTACATGAGGTTTAGAATGTTGAGACAAAAAAAGATTAGGAAGCTAAGTTGAAATAGGAGAGGCTAAACCTCCTTATTTAAAGTTAAAGATGTCATTAAAGGCTTGAGAAGTAAGGAATCTATCTCTCCCACCCAATCTAAATCTCATGCTATTCATAGGATTTTGCTCATTAAAAGAATGAGTTCTTAAACAATAGGAAGCAAGAAATTCATGAACTAAGGTAGGATAGGTAGGAAAATCATTGAAAGAAAAATCATATGAACCCCACATTATCAAGTAAACTTCTAACCTCATTGAAATAGCCCATCTTTTCCAAAGTGGCTTGAGACATATATTTAGAGGAAATAATTTTCCTATCCTTGAAATGAGCAAGTCTCTCCCTAAATTGAAATAAAGTGTATGAGAGAGGAGGTTGCTTCTTAGGTTGATCTTTAATAGCTCTTCTAGAGGAGGAAGAAGCACTTTTAGTAAACTTTGAAGCCATGACAAGGGCAAGAAAAAAAATTGAAAATGAAGAGAGAGTTTTGAAAAGATTTGAAAGAATTTTGATGAAGATTAATTGAAAATGTAATTGATTGAAAGTGAAGGGGGATTGAGGGGTATTTATACACAAAAAGAAATTATAAAGAATTCAAAAAGTAAAAAAAATGCAGGTTACCGTTTGAAATAAAGAAAAAATAAAAATAAAAAAAATTTTGGTTGAATATGCATCCAGACCGCTGCGCATCGTGCAGTCCGCTCGTGAGCAGTACTAAATGTTTCATCCAGACCGCTCCTCACGAGCGATCCACTCGTGAGCGGTTCTGGATGCCCAGACCATAACGGTCACGAGCTTAACGGCTCATGATGAAAATTGCAAAAGGGTCCTTGATCTTTCAAATCTGTTGCAATTAAGTTCAAGAAAGGTGACAGATAGGTCCTTGACCATAAAATTAATTATACAATTAAAATAAATGATAGTTAAAACAAATATTTTTTACATAAATAAACAAATCAAAGAGAAAATTTTGCAAATATGTAAATTACATATAAAAAATTATTATTTTATTTATTTATTATAATTTATAAAAAATGAATTAAAAAAATGGACACAAAAAATAAACTAAAAATATACAAAGCATGAATTTAGGAATAAAATCTAACAGCTCAAGGTTTATATCCATAAAATATTTAGAAAATAAACCGAACATAAATTGATGAAAAATAGTCATAAAACACACTTAACAACTCAAGACTTAGATATGAAAAGTATATTGGAAATAAACCAAACAGAAACTAGCATAAAAATACAAAAAAAAAATATTTTTTTTGAGGAGGAATATTTATGCTAAATTAAAATAATTAATTAATTGAATTTAGCTCAATAATTAATTATTAATTTGCAAAATAGGAGGGCTTTTTTAAAAAATTTGAACGAATCCAAATCAAATAAAATTAATGCAAAGATCATGCAAATGGGAAATACAATATATCATGTAGATGAAGTAAATTTACTAGAGCAAAAACTTTTAAAACAAAGCTTATACATGATGCTGAAATAATTTTTCTAAAGAACATGATCACAGAAGAATCTAATAATCAATTCATCAATTTTAACAAGTGATCAAGACAAGCTTGAGCCATTAATTATACCAAGCTCATGCTTAATAAAATTCAATTTTTCCTCACAAAGAGGCTTGGTAAAGATGTCTGCTAATTGATGATTAGTATTAATAAAATCAAGAAAAGTATTACCATTTTGCACATGATCACGGAAGAAATGATGTCTAATATCAATATGCTTAGTTCTAGAATGTTGAATGAGATTTTTACTAAGATTTATAGCACTTGTATTATCACACTTAATTGGAATGTGATTAATATCAATGGACATAGTCCAAAAGTTGTTATTTTTGCAATAGAACTTGGGTGCAACAACAACTAGTCGCCACATATTCTGCTTCAGCGGTGGACAATGCAACAGAAACTTGTTTCTTACTAAACCAAGAAACTAAGCAATTTCCTAAAATTTGACAAGTTTCGGAAGTGCTTTTTCTATTTAGTAGGCTACTTGTAAAATCAAGCATCAGAATAACTAATCAAATCAAAGGAAGAACTCCTAGGATACCAAAGTTCTAAATGCATTGTACCACAAAGATATTTACAAATTCTTTTGATAGCATTCAAATGAGACTCTCTAGGACATAATATTAAGTCTACTGGTGGTTAAATAAAGAAGGGATCTGATCATACCTCTAAATACAGAAGAGTTTTATGGCTCACTCTTACAACCTTACAACTTGAGTTTTCAAGGCTCACTCAAAAACCAAATTACAAGTGTTTTCAAGGCTCACACTAAAACTAATTTCCCAAATTTTTTAATGGCTAAACGCTTAAACCAATTCCTTTAGAATAGAATCTCACTTCCCATTTTCTAAACCCAGAAAATAGAAGAATAAAAATGTCTATTCTAATCACTCACCAACTCTCACAAGAGTTATACACAAATAATTGTTTAAAGGAAAGTTTAAGAGCTCAATTGAATGTTTAAGAAAATAATGAATAATAAACAAGTTTTATTAGCCTTTCAATTGAATTCTAAGTTGTGTTTATATAGAAAAACACTTAAAAATTTAGTTTTTGGATGTATTAATCATGTCTCCAATGTTTAGAATTCATTTTGAATGAATTCTTGGACTTTTGGCAGCTCAAAGGATGCTCACGAGTGAATAGTGCTCATGAGGGGTGAAAATATAACTGTTGCATTCAAAAATTCCTGTTGGAATGCTGTTAGTGGTTTTCTCATGAGCGGTTCATGAGCAATCAGCTCGTGAGGAGCACTTATGAGAGGTTCTACCATATTTTGGCAAAAACGTGCTCCGAATGCTCCATTGACGGACAACTCGTGACCACTTCGAAAGATGCTCATGAACAAGATTGAATACGATCGATTCAGCCAAAATGTTCTCCATAAAAGTTGTAGATAATTGTCTTATCTTTCAATAAAACTTTGAATCATCTCAATTGGACATTTGTAACTCAAGATATTTCTGAAATACCAAGAGCTATGCAAATGGAAATGCAAGCTGCATATGCTGACTTCGACTGAAGATTTTCATACCTAAATGATCTTGGATTTTGACAAGCAAGCTCAATCTGAAAAGCTTAAGATGTTTAATTCAAAAGTGAAGAAGCTCATTTTCTCATTTAAGAGCTCTAAATATATCAAAAGTCTTCTTCAATCTCAGAGGTTCAATCAGCCTGAAAAGTCACTATTCATCCAAAAGTGTATATGCTTGGTATATGTTTGGTATGTGTTTGTTATATAATTCTCTACATACTTAATTGAAATTATTAGTATAAAAATTATTTGTCAAAGTCCAAAATTAAGAGTTTGATCATGCAAATGGTCAACATGGTCAGTTAGAGAGGACCATCCAAACGTTAGAAGATATGCCGAGGATGTGTGTGATGGATTTTAGAGGATAGTGGGATTCGCAATGCCATTGATTAAGTTTGCCTACAACGATAGCTATCATGCTAGTATTGAAATGGCTCCGTATGAGGCATTGTATGGTAGGAAGTGCAGATCACCATTATGTTGGGAGATTAGTGAGAGGCAGTTGACAAGCCCGGAGTTGGTACAAGTGACTTCAGAGAAAGTTCCCATCATACAGCAGAGATTGAAGATAGCCTTTAGCAGACAGAAGAGCTATGCTGACCCTAGAAGAAAGGATGTATCCTTTATAGTTGGAGACATGGTGTTCCTGAAAGTGTCTCCAATGAAAGGAGTCATGAGATTTGGCAAGAAGGGTAAGCTAGCTCCTAGATACATTAGACTGTTTGAGATTCAGTCAAGAGTGGGTGAAGTGGCGTATAGGTTGGTGTTACCACCAGAATTGTTGAGAATCCATCCTATATTTCATGTGTCTATGTTGAGGAAATACATTCCTGACCCATCTCACGTTCTGCAACCTCAAGCCATAGAGATTAGTGATGATCTTACATACGAAGAGTATCCGATAGTGATTATGGATCGCCAAATTCAACAGTTGCAAACCAAGGAGATACCAATGGTGAAAGTGTTGTGGAGTAACCATACTGTCGAGGACTATACCTAGGAAACTGAAGTTGAGATGCGAGTTTCTTTCCCGTATCTCTTTCCCCCTTGAACTTTGTAATCATTTTTTTCTTGAATTCGAGGACGAATTCTTATAAAGAAGGAAGACTGAAATAACTCTATTTTTAAATTAATTTATTTTAAAAATGAGATATGCAGTATTAATAAATTCAAAAATTATATTTGAGTATTTTATTATTTTGTGGTTAATATTTATTATTTTATGTTTAATTATGATTTCCTACGTAAATAGTTATTTCGAGACCTATTATTTCGGGTAACTAAATTACGTTATTTATATTTACTACTTTGAATAATATTATTTTGATAATATTCAATTTAGTGCATTTTTTTTATGTTATTGTTATTATTTTTATTAATAAATTACATTATGTGTATTGTTATTTTATGTGTTATTATATATATACATACACATATATAAATTAGGGTTATTAATATTTTAGGTGTTATATATATATAAGTATGTGTGTGTATATATATATATATAGATGAGTGTATATGTATATATATGTATATATGTGTGTATATATATATATATAGTATATATAATTAGAGGTTAATATACATGTATATATATATAATAAATTATTAAAATATAAAGTATATTATAATATTTATATATATATACATATATGAATATACATATACATATACACCAAAAACGCAGCACCCCTCCCTCTCACCGCGCGACATCTCCAACCACCACCCTCACTGTGCCTCCCTCACCTCCAACTGTCACCCACTATCTCCTCCTCCTTCTCCCTCACCTCTAATCACCAGAAGCGTCGTCGGCAGTGTAGGAAGCCGGAGAAGCCAAGAGTGCCATTGAAATCGACCAAGCTTCGTCTGGCCACCATTTCATGCCATTCCGGTGCCATTCTCCTCCTCTTGCACGGATGAGACCCATTCCAAGCTTAATTTAAGCTTTGATCTTAGTTTGGTTGATTTTTGTTTTGAGCTCTAGGGTTTTTAAAAATTTTTTAGCTTGATCTATCTTGATTCATGAAAACTCTCTTTACAAATGTGATTCTTAGTAGCTCAATCTACCTCTATGAATTTTTGTATGATTTTTGGAATTTATTTTGATTTTTGTGAATTTTTAAATATTTTATTAATTTTCGTAAATTAATTATTAAAATTATAAATTTGGTATTTTCGGTGTTATTATGAGTTAATATTAATTTTAGAATAAAGAAAATAATTTTTAAGGATATTATATAATTTTTATGAATTTTTAGAGTTTTTGTGAAAATTAAATAATTAGGTTAGAGTTGGATTTTTGTTGGAATATTGGTTTAAATATGTGTTTTAATTAATATTAATAATATATATGTTGAGAAAATAATTTTTAGGCATTTTTATAATTTTTAGGGAATTTTTGAGTAATAATAGTATATTATGCATATTTTTGTATTATAGGGGCAAAAATATAATTTTGTGCCAATTATAGCTAAATAATATATATTAGTTGGTTTTAATAATATTTAACGAATTAAAAGGATTTTTACAAATTATTTACTATTTTTTACTAATTAACACTAATTTTCAAAAATTATGTTCAATTAATATATTATGTATTACTTTTGAGTATTAGGTGAGATTGGGATATTTTGGTATTAAGTTATGAATTTGATAGTAAATATATTTATTGTAGAGATTTATTAATATGAGTAATTAATTTTAGGTTATGTTTATATTTTGATAATGAAATGTAAGTTTGGTTATCTAATTGTTGAATAATTGATATTTTATATTAGTATATATTTTTGGTATATAGATTTGTGAAATTTTATTTTTTAAAACTTTAATGAGTAATGATTTTCTAGGTTATGGATATTTATATGTAATATATATTTTTGGGAATTAAATGATTTAATTATTAAATCAAGTTTATTATAAAGAAAATTTAAGTATTTAATTTGATATAATTTCTATAAAAATTAAGTTGCCTATTTTCACATTCTTTTAAAATAAATTTTGTGATGGTTGAGTTTGTGATCTAAGTTGGGGTTAAGTGTAGTTCTAGGAGCCCGACTCGAGTGTGAATATTTGTGAATACTATAAGTGCATTTTTATACAAGAATGACTCTACCTACGATAGAGAGATGTCTGTTTTACAGGGGAGACTCTGCCGAAATTTTGATAGATTTTCTCGTAAAATGTCACATTTTCTGTAAATTCCTAGCATAAATTAGGGTATTCCCGTCTCGAGTCTTATCCGGTTTTTCTCCGAGTCATTCTAGAGTCTCATAATTTTATTAATTTCCCTTCTTATTCCATAAGTATGATTTTAAAAATAAATACGTTATTTTTTTTTAGAGAGTTCTTGAGCGGGAGTTTCTGAATTGAGGCAGACGCGTGGTCGTCAACCATCTCGCTCATCCTATAAGTTAATGAATTGATCTGTGCGTGTGTTTTCTTTAAAATTTGCATGCACTTATATTTTCAGCATTGTTTACATGGTTGAGAAATTTCATTTGTAATGTATTTATTCATTTATTTATTTTAAAAATTAGTTTTTGAGGAATTTTGGCAGAACGGGCTACCTGGTGGGTTTCACCAGAACCGTGTGCACATGGTGGAGATTGAGAGATGGATCCAAAATATGTATGACTTATGGTTATAAACTGGGATGGGTGCCTCGATGGAAGCCTCTACTCTCGGGGACCACCAGTGATGTGGAAAAGTTAAAAATAGATTGAGATGGATGCCTCGGTGGATGCCTTAGCTCTCGGGGACCGCTAGTGCCATATGTTTGGATTAAGTGGATGACTGTGGCTTGGTGCCTCGGTTGATGTCTCTGTTCTCGGGAACCGGCAGTGTAGTTGGATTAAGTGGGCCCAGTTTGCCATTTAGAATTGGGTTTAGAGTTCTACCGAGATTTTTCAAAAGTTGTATATATATATATATAATTATTTTTGATACATCTATATGGTTTTTAAAAAGTTTTCAAACCATATAGCTCTTTTATTAATTTACTCAGTGAGGTCTGACTCTCCTCAGTTTATTTTTTTTTAGGATTTTAAGACCTTGCTATTAGGCCTACCTGTCTTCGCCGAGTAGCATCGTCACCGGCTATTCTACGTAGATCTACCTAGTTATGTTGTGATTACTTTTGTGTACTGCAGTAGAGAAAACTGTTTAACTAAATATTTTATTCAAGTGTATTATGTACTTATGATATTGTATAACTGATGTTTATTTACATTATGTACTACGATGCTATGGTTTAAATTATATTTAAAAAAATCAGTTTGATAATGTGTATTGTAATGTAAATATTTATTGTAAGGTTTCAAAGTTTCTTTTTATTTATTTATTCCGCATTTTTTTTAAGGCTTATTATGAGATTCTGTAATTTTATGTTTTCCCATTCCCTAGTGCCGGTCACATGCCCTAGATTCGGGTCGTGGCAATAAGTGAATCTAAATGAAAAGATTAATATTTATGAAATCTTAACAAAAAGTTTATCAAAAATATGAAATTTAAATTTTATTAAATTTAGAATAAATATTATTAAATACACTTTTATCTTAATGTCTCTAATTATAGTGTTCTTTTTCATCATAATAATTTATTCTAAAAAATAAATTTTGTAAAAAACAAAACTTAGATAATCAAAGTATTGTGACAAGTAGCAGTACTATTACAAACTTTTTTATCTTAATTTTTATTTTTTCATTTATTTTTAAAATTTAAAAATATTTAATATTATTAATTTAAAATATTAAAATTAAATACTAGATTTTATTTTTATTTGTAAAAAAATAAAAATGATATAGCAACTAAAATAGTAAAAAAAAAAAGGGTATGGACTTTTAAAAAATAAAACTTAAGGATGAAAAGAAATTTTTTTTTTTTTCAAAACAAATACACTTTAAATCCATTAATTGACAGCAAAACTAAGTTAGAGGTTGTTTAGTATAATGAAAACAAAATTCAGAGATGTTATAATATATTATTAAAAAATAAAGGGTCATCTAATATACTTCAACAAATCTCAGAACGGGTTTTGGTAATTTACCCTATAATTCATTAGGTTTGAGGCACTCAATCCCCTAGGATGCCACCAATGATTTTCCTTGAATTATCACCGCAGGTAGGACTCAGTGGGACTTACTATGTGGCGTCTCATATTATCTTTCCGCTAACACTAACAATAATAGAGGTGGAACAAACAAGATACATTGCTAAAGGAACAAAAAAAAAGTAACTTACAAGAATTTGTGAGACAAATTCGGTGATTCCACAAGGCTTGAGGAGGAAGTGCAAGGCATGGTGAAGAAAGCAAATGAGAGCTATCTGCAGCTCAAGAAGTGGCAAAGAATATTTGAGAAATGGGTGGGAGATTTTTCATCATCTCCATAAATGCCACGAGAATTGACTGAAGAAGCTATAGTTCTATAGCAAACCTGTGTCGGATTCTGTGCATGGCTAATGGCAGCAGCAACCATCTCAATATTACGATTATCCATTAATTACATATGTACAAAAGGACACTAAAAAAAAAAAAAACAACAACGCTTTTTTTTTTTTTAAGTCTTACAACATATATATTATAACATATAACAATTAAATTCTTCTTTCAGTTTTGCTTTCCAAGAAATAAAATAAAAAATAAAAAAATGAACAGATTTCTGTTTGAGTCGATTATTCTGCAACTTGAATGAAAAGATTTTGTGGTCCAAATTAACGTGAGATGTTTATTAAGATCAACCACAACTTGAGAGACCATCTTCAAATTCTCCACCATTCTTTCAGTTGTAGCAAAAATCCAAGTTCAAATTAACATGATGTGCTTATTAAGATCAACCAAAATTCTATGGACCAAACTAACTATATTTTCATATCTTTAAGAAAATGTGTTACATTTTTGTTATATTATTTGTTTCATTTTCAAAACAGAACAGTAACAAAGATTAAACCACTAGAAAACTAACTTTGAACATTAGAAACTTCCCCAGCCTGCATGCATTTACGTTAGCCTCAAGCATGTAATCACGAGGAGGAAAAAAACCAGATGTGAATTTTGACTGTAATTGGACTTTCGTATATGAATCAAACTCAAAGATTTTATTCAGCATGAAATTGGTACACCCTGCACCATGATATATATGTATATACATATACATAATATTGTTTATGTTACATTTTTTCTCTTCTTTAATAAATTATCTTAGTGAAGGTGTATGCCTTTACTAAAAAGCTTTTTAATATATGTATATACTTATATACATATATAACCATAAGTTGTATCCTAAGTTTTGAGCTAAATATCAATTGAATCCTACTATAAAAGTCATTTCATTTTGCGAATATTATCAAATTTTATTTCCAGGACTTATTTATATTTTTAAATATTACTTTTAGATTCCTACATAATAAATCTGACATTATTAAATTTTTTATTCTCTTTTTTATAAAAAAAAATATAATGCAAGAAAACATTTTTAAATTATAATTTTTTCTATCTTGATATAAATTTAAAAATTGCTTTTTAAAAATTTTCATAAATTTTCAACTTGAAAATATTTTTAAAATTTTATGTTTTTTAAAAAAAAGAAAAAATTGAAGAATTGTTAAATTTATTTTACAGGGATTTAAAAGTAATTTTTAAAAATATAATTAGACCCTTCAAATTAAATAAATAAAATTGACATAATTTGCAAAGTTAAAGAAGAAAATTGAAATGACTTTTAAAGTGAAATTTAATTGATAATTGATCTATATATATGTGCATGTGTGCACGTGCTATATATCATTTTCCTCTATATATATGTATAGAACAAATCATTTAAATATTTTGAATATTTCAAAATAATAATTTAATCTAAAATAATTAAATACATACCAAATTTGAATGTATCAATTAAAAGTTCATAAAATAAAAATAAGCAATAAAATTTATGTTTTATTTAATTAAAAAAATTAATTTTGAATTGTCATTACTTAAATATCTGCTTTACATGCATCAATTGAAAAATATAAGAAAATTATGTATTAATTTATCAAAATCAATAGGTCGTATTTAAATTATAATATATGTCAAAAGTTACATATTTTTTTACAAATAATTATAACAATGCATTTTGACGTAACACTTACATAGATTCGCTCATATTTTTTCAGTTGTTACGTCAATGGAGTTTCGCTGAATATTTTTTACCAGTATATAGAATTGCAAATTTTCTACTGCAATCGGATCGGATTTCTTTGACCATTTGGAGCTTTATTTATTAAAATTTATAATATTTACTAACATTTTGTTACAACCCTCGTTAATGGATAATGGTTGATTGCCGCTGTTTGCAAAGAGAGAAAATAGGAAACGGAAAAGATAATAAATAAAATAGAAAGTTTTTAAAAGCTTTTGTAAATGTTTGGCTAAATTGATAGCTGATAGCTGATAGATGGTAACTGATTAATGTTATGTGTTTAGTAAAATTATTTACAATTATTGATATTTATGTGTTAAATGACTATTATAAATATTAATTAACTTTTAAAAATTTTTATAGTTGACATATAATTTATTTATTTATTTATTTATATGTTGAATTGTATTCATTATACATATTAATTTTAGTAAAAATTTTATATCTATAATTGTTTAATATTGCAAATAATAAGTTTAAATGTAATAAAATGATATAATAATAATATAAATTTTATTATCTTTTTATGTGTGTGTGTTTATGCTTAAATGTAATGAAATTATATAATAATAATATAAATTTAATTTTTTTTTAATGTGTGTATATGTACATAAAGGGAAAAATTAACATATAAAAATATAGTATTAGTTTAATTTAAAGAGATAAGGATATTTTAAAAATATGAGATCAATTAAGTAATTTTATTTGAATATATAAGAGTTGTTAGTAAAAAGCTCCAAATTGGAGCTAATATGAACCATAGCTAATAGATGTCCCAACAGCTATTAGCTACCCTTCGAAAAAATTTACTAAACACTATTTTGTAGCTAACAGGATCTGAACAGCCATCAGCTTCACTCCCACTAATCTAGTGGCAATAATCACAACCTACAGCTAACCTCCCACTAATCTAGTGGCAATAGATATGGCACCCTGATAGGAGGGAAGTGTTTGAATCCTCATCTCTCACACAAAAAATGCTTGGTTTTTATTAAGTTTGTTAAAAAAAAAATTCACAACATATAAAAGTAGGGAAAAAATAGATGTGCTCCAAAAATTTAAAAAAAGAAAAAGAAAAAGGATTTTTACATATTTACTCCAAAAATACATTCTATCAAACACAAAAACTCTACTTTTTATTATTTACATTTGTGCCCCCCCCCCAAACTAACATACACACACACACACACACACACATATATGGACACCTGATTTGATTGACTCGTAATAGAAGCCCGATGATGAAAAGAAAACGGGCATTGAATGTGGAAAATAGTCTAATTTCCTTTACAAATGGATTTGAAGCCTGAGAGTTGAGTTTTAGGCACAAATACATTTCAAAATGAAATAAAACCTAGGAGGCCCGAGAGGGGCCACTAGGCCCATAAGGTTGAAGCCTATTAGCCCAAGGTTGATGAGGCGACGTCGCACTGATGAGGCATGGTCTATTTAGCAGAAGGTTGGCCAGGTGTTGCCTCTTTAAAGAGGTGTCACCTCTTCGCTGAGGTGTTCGCCTCTTTGATCTAGTCTCTATCTTTAATAGAGCATTAATGTTTTTGAAACGCCTCCTGGACATCCTGAACGTTTATTAGGAGTTAATATTGGCATTTATACTAGAAATTGAAGAGTTGTAAGCTCTTGAAGGGAGTTAATGAGTAAATTAAGAAAATAAAAGTAGGAAAGGAAGAGAGAGAATGGGCTTTTTAGCTGGAAGCTAAAAAAATTGAAGGAAAAAGGAAAGCATTTTTGGGTTCTAGAGAGGCACAAGGGGATTCATAAAGTGAAAAAAAAAAAAGGTGGAGCTCAAGGTCTATTCTCAAAAGGAAAGGTCGTTTTGGCATTCAATCAAGTACTATAATCCAACTTTGATCTCTGAGGGCAATCAATTGTTTGTAAAAGAAACTTGTTTTAAAATAGTAAGATGACTTGCTTTAATCCTTAATTTCAAAGCTAATTTCATTAATTGTTATGACCCGAACCTAAAGGGCATGTGATCGGTATTAGGGAATGGGAATACATAAAGTAACTGAAACCCATAATAAGCCTTAAGGAAAATTTACAATAAAATATAGACAATACTAAAATGAAATATTTAAATAAAATAAATAACATGATATCCAAAACAATCTTTGATAAAATATAATAATCAACATAGTACAAAAAAATGTAACATAACAGTTAACCATTACTACTACTGCGGTGTCTAGATTTAAAATACATAATAATACATCTCATATACATCTACATAAAATAGTCAGAGAAGAAGAAACCCGGCGTAAAGTAGGCAAACTAATAGAAGACTCCTGGGATTCTAAAAAAAATAATTGAAAGGAGTCAGACCTCACTAAGTTAATAAAAGAAATGTATATAGTGTGAAAATCTCATTTAAAAATATATTTTATGAAAATATAAAATTTATCATTTTAATTTTTGATTTATTGAAATCCTTTTTTACCAAAATAAGGTATTTGAAATCATAAAATACTATAAAAATATAATAAACTTTCTTAAATCATTTTTATATAAGAAAACTAGGTAAAACTCTAGTCCACAATTTTAATGGCCTTTCGACTCTCTTATAGTCCAAAGACTGCTGGTTCCCGAGAGCAAAGCATTAATCGAGCTACCAACTACAGTAAATTGACTTAAACCGATATTTACTGGCGGTTCCCGAGAGCAAAGCATTATTGAGCTACTAGCCCCAGTAATATATAATTCATGCCCAAGAGCAAAACATCACCAAGCCACATAACTTCCAACACTCACTCTTAATCCTACCAGTGTGCACACGGTTTTATCGTATTTTATTTTCAAATAAATAAAAGTAAATAAAACAAGGAAGATTACAATAAAATAAAATAATGATTAACTAATCATATGAAAATTTAATATAAATATGCTTACATAACCATAGCAAATAATAGGAGAATTTAACCCAAATATATTCTTATAATAATATAATTCTTTTGATAAATTCTCTCATTTATCAAAATCAATAAATTTATATTTAATATAAAATATCCTACACACAGTTTAGTTTTTACCTTACAAGTTGAATGCACTCCTCAGCACAATGGCACTCGACCTCAACTTGTCGACTCAATTGGAGACACGGCTAAAGAAAAGAAATAAATAAAAATGGAATTCCTATAAATTTTAGATTTCTAAGGAAAGACTTGATTAAAATAGGACTTTACTAAAATCGACCCGATGTTACATTTTACGAGAAATTTATCAAAAATTCGACAGAGTCTTCTTTATAAAACGGATGTCTCTCTATAAAAGTAGAGCCAAGTTTGTACAAAAAAAACACTTTAAATACCAGTAACAACTCCAAATCTCGGGTTAGGCCCCCGAACTACGCTTTATGCCCAACTGAGAATCAATTTCACAAATCACAATCTATAACAATAAAATTCCATTAAAATATCAAAATTTATTTATTTACGAAATAGAAGCATAAAAGACATTTATTTACCAAATAAATAGTAAAATCCACATTAATAATCAATTTATATTATAAATGCCCTTATTTCAATTTTTGAAATTAAATAGCATTTAATTACCGATAATCATTTAAATTAATCAATTATATAATTAAGCAATCAAAAACTCATTTAAATCTTAAAAATCATAAATACAATTTTATTCAGATATTATTCCGATGATTACTAATAATTAGCTAAAAATAGAAATTAATTCATAAAAATTATTTTAATATTATTTATTACTTAAAAATTATCCAAAACATAATAATTCACCATTATTTCAATTAAAACATAAAATTTACTAATTTATACTAATTTTGTCAAAAATTCATTTTTGACATAAACATTCGAAAATTTATATAAAAAAAAAATTGGTACATAATTTTCATAAACTTTCTTAAAAAAAACTTGCTTAAAATAACTAGTAGAATTTATTAAAAATATAAAAATTTCTGAGCTCGGGAACAATGTCGTGAACAGTAACCCGAGACCCACCCCGAAAATTTAAAAGTTTTAGAAAAATAAATAAAAATAATATTTAGCTACCTCACAACCTATACAACACTTAATTTCAAAGTATCAAAGTCTAATAAAATCAAATTAACACTTAATTAAACAAAATTAACAAAGATAATCCAAAAATATCTTACCAAAATTGAGTTCGATCGAGAGTTGTTCGAGTGAATCGGTTTAAGGGAAATGAAGCCTAGATGATGAGCTATTGTTCAAGACTAGAATTGGCCTTAGACCTCACCAGAAGCATCACCGACATCCCAAAATCGTTCGGCATTGAGATGAAGCAAGGGGACAAGCGGAAGAAAAATAGGGAGGAGGTGCTGGTTGGTGCTGGCGATGGCATCACCTAGTGGTGGCGTGACAAGCAGGAGCGGCAGCTATGGCAGTTCAGGTGATAGGTGGCGGTGATACGTGTTGCCAATCATGCAAAGAAGAAGGAAAGAAGGGAAGGAATGGAAGGGAGAAGGAAGGAAAAAGAAGAGGGAAGGAAAAAGAAAAATTTTCTTTTTATGTTTTTTTTTATTTTTTTACAGTAAAAAAGCATAAAAGACAAAAATAAAAATAAAAATCTAGTGCATTAAATTAAAATATTATCTCCAATTATTCTAACCACAAAAATACGTTAAAGTGTATTCAAATACACTAAATCAATACTAAAATTAAATTATTAATATTCAACCCAAAAATTAAATTTAACTTCACTAATAATAAAATATCACAATTTAATATAATAATATAAAATAAAAATAATTATTAACACTGCAAATCTCATAATTTAATTTCTGAATTTAATTTATAGAAATTTAGGTTTTTACATTAATCTTTTTATTTGTTCCTTTTATATATTTTCATGTATTTTATGTTCCTTGAGTACGATGACATAATCTTCTGTGAAATTATAAGTGCATAGAAATTTGTCTTCTGATTATAAAAACTTTTGGAAAGCTTGATATATCATTGCTAATCAAGCGACGCCTCTTCGTCGCCTCTTCGAAGAGGCGTCACCCCTTTGTGGTCAGGCTATAATTCATTGCCTCATTATCATTAGGTAATGCCTCATTGAAGAGGCATCATCACTTCGTTTTGCTCCAGATGTGATTTTTTCAAAATTTTCCTTTTAATGATTCATTGTTTATTTAGTTTTAAATTATGACTATTTGGTCATTTATTTTGATTCTGTAATATGCATGTTTAGGTAAATTTAGGGTTTTAATTTGTTGATAATTTTATATATTTATGCCTTTTAAATTTGCATTTTTGCATGTGAGTTAATTTTTGCTATGTTATTAACATTTATATTCTGTTATTGTCCTTGCTCTTTTTTTGAATTTTATGTTATTTTATTTCAGTTTTGTTATTGTATTGTATTTTATTTATTTTGTTATTAACTTGATGGTTTACTTTTTGTAGGTTTATTTGGGAACTAATGATTTTATTTCATTTAGGATTAACTTAGGGTGATTTTCAATCAGCAAACCTTTACCTTAGCAGTATCTTAAGTTTATCTTAATTGCTTTGCAAATTATTTATTTATTTTATGAGTTTGAGGGATGTAATTCTTTTCTCCTACCCTTTTTCTTCATTTTGAGTTGGTTTATTTTATATTTATTATACTTTTATTGCTTGCTAAAAAGGTTGTAATCTTTTCGTCTCCCCTATTCTTCACATGCAAATTTATTTATCATTATGCATGGATGTTTATTTTATGAAATAAATGTTATGGATCATATTCAGTTTCATGAAGATGGATTTAATTCCAAACTTGGGCTTAACAAATAAAATTTAAATTTTGCTGGTAATTAAGGAAATAATTAAAAAATAAAACATAATAAAACACAAACAGAGTCTAACCACAAGGTTGGGTGGGCATTTTAAAAGCTCGTACCCAATTTTCGAACCCAATCTCTCAGGGCAGTTGTTGGGACCTTCCATGGGATCTAGTTATTATAAAGTGTATCTCGGGTCTTATCCGGGAGGCGACTCTCATCTCCAACTTAGGCCATAAGCTCATTTTATATTTCCTAGTGGGCCTTGAGCCCATATAGTGTCATGGTCGCCAAACACTTGGTCATACGCTGAACCTCACCGCCTACTGTGGCAACTCCACTAGGGATAGAGAAACTAATTTTAGTGTCTTATGTTTTATCATTTTTCATTATTTTATTATTACTTTTGCATTCACAACACTTTTTTCACATACAGTGCACATAATTCCTAAATAACCCGATGATAGTCATTGCTTTGCTGCTTATTGTAAGCACCCAATTTCAAGATGCAATTGTGCATAATTATGACATAAGCCCCTATGATGAAATTCATTCAAAATTTGAATTTAGTTGTCGATTTTCTAGACTTTAAGGACTAAATTACAACATTTTTTAGGGTTTGATTACAATGTCGGTTGGCATTACACAATGTCGACACGTTAAAATACAGTTTTTTTATTTTTTTGCATATTTTTATTGATTTTTCAGCGTTTTGATTGGTTGAAAATTCAAATTTTATCTTTACAATTATTTGATAAGGTTGTTTAAACGTATAAGGTTTTTGAAATCAAAGAAAAACAAACGCTATCTTATCAGATAGGTCTGTTCCTCCTTTGAAGGAAGTTTAGTACACACAGACTCTACATTTAAAGCAAAGTCTGCATGCATGCGTGAGGAGGAAGGCTTGGCTAGGGGACTTTTTTTTTTCTTCTGGTTTTTTTACAGGATTTTTTTGAGAGGCACACGAAGACACAATGAGAAAAAAAAAAAAGACTGCGAGCATAAAACCCTAATCTTCGATACTGAAATTTCGGAAGGCAATAGTCCAGAATCAATAATATCTTAATTTTAACAATGATAATCCAATCTGAGGGGCTCCAAAAGGGGCATTTGCACAACATCTAAATCTCCAGTGTTATTTTTCTATTTCTTTTATTACTCTTTTTTATTATTTTCTGTTTATTATTTTTCTTTTATTTTTGTTATTGTTTTGATTATTTGATTTCATTGCTAATTTGCTTATTTTTGTTTTTTTATTTTATTGTCCATAAGTGAATTGAGGAGGATACCACCTGTGTTTAATTGAACAAAAGATCTATGGAATGCCATGGATGAACCTGTATTATTTTTTCAATAGTTTTTATGATTTTTTTATTTTTCATTTTTGGTATTCTATGTAGATATTTTAATTTCTGGGTGTATAATCATTTAACTTTAATTTTGTACGTAGTTTGTAATAGCCCCAATAGTGGGAATCGTGAAAATTTTTATTTTCTGTATTTTAAAATTGATTAGCAATTAGGTTCAATTAGGTAAAAAATCAATTAAAAACAATGGTGGCAGTAGCTTAAATTAGGGTTTGCAAAAAATCAATTAAAATCAATAGTAGCAGTAACTTAAATTAGGGTTTGCATGTAATTAATTTAGGTTTTTTTTTTAGAAAATCATTGTAATGTTTGTTTGACCCATTTTTTGTGTTTTGTTTATTTTGGGCTTATTTTTTTATGTTTTTATCCTTTTGGGCCCCAAGCCCACGTTTAGGTCTAACCCGCTTAATAAATAGGCTTAAAAAATGATTTAGGTTTTTTTTATAATTAAAATCAATTTAGGCCCATTAGGTTAATTAGATTTTAGGCCCGCTTAGTTAATTAAAATTGTTTAGACTTAACTCAGCCCACTTAATTGCATTTCTTTGAATAAATAGACTTAGGCCCACATTTCACTTAAAATAAAACCAAATTAGACTTAAGCCCACTAATTTAATTTTTCTTTAAAATTGAATAGACTAAACCCATATCTTAGAAAGACTAAAAAATAGATTTAGGCTCATTAATTAATAAAATGTAGGCCCACTTTTATTCTATTTCACTTGTAAATAAAATATAGATTTAGCTAAATTTTTTAATAAAATTAACATAGTTTAGACTTAGGGACAACGTGATCTTGAGTGCATTTTTTACTTGTAATTCAATTGACTTGTTGTCTTTTTGGGTAGATGGTTGTTAATTAGGGTTTGATAAAATTGCATGTTATTAGAGGATGAAATAATCATTTATAAAATTATTCCAAATGAACATGAGACTAAGAGAAGTTAGTATTTCGTATCCAGAATCTCCTGGTTGTGGTGCTAATTTTCTTTTAGAAAATCGAGTACCACCAATCAAATTGTCCCAGTTATTACCCTGGGTGGTGACTCCTCATCTCCACGTCATGTCTTTGTGACAGTGGTTAGTGTGTTCTCTAAGGCCCTGAGCCTAAACAATGTCGTGGTTGTTAAAATCTTGGAAGCGTGCTAAACCCCGCCGTCTACCCCTATGTTTCATTCGAACCTGGTGGTCATGTATTAAGCTATTATCACTTATAGTACATACTTATCCACGTCACATGAACCCTTGAGTAGGGAGTCGTAATGTAGGTATGTCGTTGTGTGAGCTAAAGCTTTTATATCCAAAACTCAACCTATGTAGTGGCTTAGTAACTTTCCTTAGAATTTCCCAAAATGTATATAATTGATGCTATATAGTAATTCTTTGAATAAAGCTTAGGCCCATTATGTGGGAAATATGTTACAATTGGGCCTTTCATGCCCATTATAGCCCATGATAGTGGACCTTATTTTTTTTATTCAAAAGGATTACTAATTGTTATTTCATTTTGAGAACTTTTTTTTCTTTTACATTTGTTAGTTCTATTATCCCCTGATGATAATAAAAAAATCAGTCTAAAAATCCTAGGATAATAGACTCGTCATTGAATTTGTATATAGGAGAAATAAGGGTGGAGGTATTCATGCATAATTGATTATTCACTTATGAATGTTTGTTTGCATTTTTCTTATGAATAATTAAGTAAAAATAAAAATAGACTTGCATCTCATGCATACACATCATACATATTTCTAATATATGGTCCTATAAATATAAATCCTTCAAGCTATACTGTTTGGACATAATCCATCATCGACCATTTAGTCAGGAATTCAAAAACAACAACAATGGCAGGTGGTTTTGATCCTGAAGCTTTCAATAAACAATTAAAACAAGAATTGGTTACTAAGACTCGGTCAATGATGCGAGAAATGATAGGAGAGATAATGAAGATTCTTGGGGAGAAACAGGTTGCCCTACCTCTTGATCTTAATATTGAAGATATTAGGAAAATGCATGGAAAAGAGGAAGAAGATTTAAAGACTATGTTGGCAACCCACCAGAATGTAAGCCAATCAAAAAATGTGGAAACAATTGACTGGGCCAAGAACATTACCAAGGCCATAACTTAAGTCCAGATGATGATGAAGGAGAAGGGAATTGAAGCCCCAATGGACTATACTGACCTGAATTTGGATGAAGAATATGATCTTTTACCTCAAATATTTAAATTTCCTGACATGATGAAATACACTGGGATGGATGATCCTTACCTTTATTTAAAGCAATATGTGACTTATGTGAAGGCAACTAGTTTGACCAAGGCTCAGATTATTAAGCAGTTCCTTTTATCTTTAGAGGGGACATCCATCAAATGGTATTATGATTTGGAACCATATATCCAAACTGACTGGAAAGAATTGTGTGTTGCATTTATGAAATATTATGGTCTTTATGCTCAGATAGAGGTGTAATATCCCGTATTTTTAAACATTTTAATATTTCATTGGGATATACAGTGTTAATAATTTTTGTATATATATTTATGATATTTCATGAGTTGCTATTTAATTAAAATTGATTTTAATTGTTTTTTATTATTTTAAGCACTTTATGTAAAATTTTCTCGGGACTTACATTTTTAGAAAAATTGATACGTAAATTATTTATTATTAATTATTTTAAATAAATTTCCATATTTGCATGAACTCATATATATTTTTAAAGTACTAAATAACGTGTATATGTGTATTTATTTATTTAATTAGGGTTTAATTAATTACCCTAATATTTTATTATTTATTAATTAGTTTTAATATTATTTAATTATTTTTAGGTGTATTAAATTTTAAAATATTAATTTATATGTGTGTGGTGTATATTTAATGTGTGTGAGTTTATATTATTTTAATATATAGTGTAAAGTATATATATATACATATACATTTAATATTAAACAAAAAAATAAAGTTTGATTTAATTACGAAATTGTCATCCATCCTCCTCCCTCACACCCGATCGCTTCCATCACCGTTCCACCACCTGCCATCCTGTTTTCTCACTGTTGGTGTGCCTCCCGGCGTGCCACCTCCTTCCTTCAGCTGTTCTGCCGCCTGCAGAGCTCATTTCCGGTGTCGGAGAAGCTTGATATTGCTAGAGAAGCCGAATTCATTCTCACCATCGTTCATGGCATTTTTTACCACCATTTTTGATAATGCCAGTCTCTTTCTTCTCCTTGAGCTCTAGTGAGTGTGATTCCAAGCTTTGTTTCACTTAAAATGGTCTTGATTTGCTTCGATTTTGGTAATTCGGCCATTTTAAGGTTCTTGATTTTTTTGAACTTCGAATTCATTGATTCATGAAAAATCCCCTCACAAATTTTGTTCCCCTTAGTTTAATCTACATGTGTGAATTTTTGTAGAATTTTTTGGAATTATTTTGATTTTTGGGTATTTTTGAATATTTTATTATTATTTTCTAATTTTTGAAAATTAATTAAATAAATTATGAAATTGTGTTTTATGATAAATATAGGTGTTGAAATGAATCATATAAATTTATTTGGAATTTTTATGAATTTCTATGTATTTATTTTGAATTTAATTAGTTTATGTAATTTTGGAAAATTAGGTTGATTGTGTTTTTAATTGAAATTAATTAGCTAATTGAGTTTAATTATTGATATTATTGATAAATATGTTGAGGAAATTAATTTTGTGCAATTATATTATTTTTCGTGAATTTTTGGATTAATTTTAGTATATTTATATATATATGGGTATTTTGGAAATTTTACCCTAAATTGACTAAAAATGTAATTAAATTGGTTTTAATAGCTATTTAAGGTATAAAAAGGATTTCTACAAATTATTTAGTATTTTTAATTAATTAAAACTATTTTTCGTGAATTATTTTCAAATTATATATATAATATATGATTTTTCTAAATAAATGAGTTTTTATCGATTTTTACTGTGTTTTAGGGTTAATTATGCAATTTTTACTTATAAAAGGTATTTCTATGATATAAGGGTATTTTTGATATTTTTATATTGTTCTGTGAATTATGAACCCCGGTTGGTAAACTGTAGTTTGGCGTCCGACCGAGGGGTTGGGGATGTGTTTCTGTGTCTATTTTCAAAGTGTGTTTCTTTGCAGGGCCGGCTCTACTCTTTGAGTAGAGAGATGTCCATTCTATAGGGGAGGTTCTATCGAATTTTTGGTAGAATTCTCGTAAAATGTGATGTCCGGTCGAACCCTAATTTTGATTATGCGTCTAATATTCTAGATTGAGTTTCTAGGATTTTCTGTTAGGTTTATTCTGATGTCTGCTATTTTTGTATGTTTAGTTACACTGAGACCGAGGCCTAGTGGACCAGGCCCATCGGACCCATCTCGAGGAGCGCACTAAGTGTGAGTTACTATTCTATATATATATGCTTAGGGTGCATGATTTAGAAATGTATGTTTTATTTGGATTAAATATGCATAAATAATTTAATCAGCACTTAAGTTTATTTTTAGTTTATTTTTGATATATTTTGAATTATATGCATGCTTTATTAGACATTTATGTTCAAAATGTTTTTAAATATATATTTAGTTTATTTTATGATTTAATTGGATTTATTTAATGTATATATACTCGAAATATACCTTGTTTACTTTTGGTATATTTTTAGTATATATATGGTTTATGTTGCTATTTTATTTAATTCATGCATCATTTATTTTTATGAATGTATGTTTTATATTCAATGAAGGATATCAATAGAATGTGCCACCTAGTGGGCAGCACTAGGACCGAGTACGTATCGGTACGCTTATAGCATTTAGGCTATATTACTAACCACTTGTGGATATTGATTGAATTTGATTAATTGATGTGTGAGAAAAGTTTTGGGAGTGTGATTGCTGGAGCTCGGTTGATCAAGTGTCTCGGGGCTAATCACACTGACAGTCAGACTGCTGGAGCTCGGTTGACTTAGTGTCTCGGGGCCAGTCTACTATCTAAATGGAATAAGTGAATATATTGGAATAAGTGAGCCTGTATGGCTAGAGTGTTGTCTAACACTGTTTTGAGGTTGTGATATTCTAGGGTTCTATTCGATCCTTCATAAACTGTGATTTTCAATAAAAACATATAAAATGATTTTTATTGCATTTGTGTGTAGTTGCTTGTATACATACATATTATATATACTTTTGATTGTGTGCATTGGTATTTAGTATGCATGTATATATATTATAGTAATTCACTCAGTGAGGTCTGACTCCCCTCTATTGACCATTTTTCAGGAGAGTCTTCTTCCTCAGACCTCAGTAGCAGGCCTGTACGACGGATTTCTTCCGCTCCGGCTTCTTTATGTAAATTGCTTATCTGAGTCTTGAGTTTTATTTTATAATCTAGACACTCTAGCAGTTGTAATAAATTGTGGGTTTTATGTATTATATTTGTGTGAGTTATGTATTTTAAGAATTTGAACTAAAACTTGTATTAAAGGATTTATTTATATATATGAGATGAGGATTTGATTTAAATCCCGTGGTGGATTATTATTTTTATATTTATGATTTTATTCCGCTACACAGTATTTTATTTAAATGTGTTGTTATTATTACTATTGCATATTTTATTTTATTTTTAGGCTTGCTACGGGTTCCGGATTCGAAAGAATTCCCGTTCCCTAGCGCCGGTCATGACCCCTGTTTTGGGTCGTGATAAGAGGTATCTTTGAGGGATGTGCAGAATACAAAATAGAGATTCAATGAGTCCTCCACTAATTATCTGACCAAATGGGGCAAAAGTTTCCACAATGAGGAACAGGCATGTTGAGGTGGATCAACTTATGATAGCTATAAAGGGGTGGATCAAATTATCTGACCAAACGGACATCTCTCTACTAAAAAGTAGAGTCGGTCCTGCAAGAAAAATACACTTCTATTTCAGAATTCACACAAATTCTCGATTGGGATCCCGAACTACAAAGTTCCCCAACCGAGGTCCACAATTCACCATAATACAAATAATACAATAAAATATATTAAAAAATAATAAATACCATAAATGCTCTCGAAACATCAAAATATAGTATATATAACATTAAAATACCAAAATAATTATTTTCCTAATAATTACTTAAAAACCCTAATTAATAATATAATATTATAAAAATTAAATTTTCTCGATAATTCAATATAATTTAATAAAAACTCACTTTACTAATCCAAATAGCCTAATTAGTCTAAATACAAATTAAAAATTACTAAGAAATCCATTTTATTACAAAAATAGTATATTATGTATTATTTGAAAATAATTTTCAAAAATTAATATTAATTAGTTAAAATTAGTAAATAATTTATAAAAATAATTTTTATACCTCAAATATTATAAAAATCAATTAAAAATAATATTTAACTAAAATTACCAAATTAACCCTAATATTCAAAAATTCACATAATATACTAATAATACTCAAAAATTCAATAAAAATTATATAAATACACAAAAATTATTTTCTCAACATATTTTTCATTAATATCAAAAAAATACATTTAATTAACCAATAATTTCTAACAAAACATATATGTAACCTTAATTTCTAAAATTGACATAAACCTAAAATATTTATAAAAATTATACAAAAATACAAAAATAATAAAATCAACTCTAAAATTAATAATAACCACTAATAACACCAAAAATCACAATTTCATAATTTATATAATTAATTTACGAAAATAAATAAAATAATAATAATAAAATATTCAAAAATTCACAAAAATCAAAATAATTTCCAAAAATCACACAAAAATTCATGGGAGTAGCTTAAGCTAGGGGTATCAACTTTTATGAAGGAACTTTTCATGAACCAACCATAAACACCCGAAAAAAATCAAAAACCCTAAATGGCCGAATTTAAAAATTCAAGAAACAGTAAAAATGGAGGGGTTAAAGCTCAAACCAAGGCTAGAATCGAGTTCACTGGACCTTGAGGAACTCAGGGACACCAAAAATGTGAAGAATGGTGGTCAGACGAAGGAGGGACGCCAGAAAGCTCAAATCTCAGCTTCTATCAGTTACCGCCAATCTGCTGCTTGCCGGAGAAGAAGGCGGAGACGGGTGTAATATCCCGTGTTTTTAAAATATTTTTACACTGTACCGGGATATGCAGTGTTAATAATTTTTGTATATATTACGATGTTTTCATAAGTTGATATGTATTTAAAACCTATTTTTAATTACTGTGTCTTATTTACAGTGCTTTACGTAAAATTTTCCCGGGACTTACATTTTCGGGGAAATTTTC
The DNA here is from genome assembly GCA_947683625.1 of Mallotus nudiflorus. NCBI lineage: Eukaryota > Viridiplantae > Streptophyta > Magnoliopsida > Malpighiales > Euphorbiaceae > Mallotus > Mallotus nudiflorus. The sequence continues at coordinate 20,200 of CANTUR010002106.1, read as the reverse complement.
ACGTAAATAATTTATTATTAATTATATTAAATATATTTTTAGACTTGCATGAACTCATACGTATTTTTAAATTACTAAACACCGTGTATGTGTGCGATATTTATTTAATTAGGGTTTAATATTACCCTAATATTTTATTAATTATTTATTAGTTTTATTGTTATTTAATTATTTTTATTTAGTATAAATTATTAAAAATATTAAATTATATGTGTGTGGTGTATATTTAATGTGTGTAATTTAATATTATTTTAATATATAGTATAAAGTATATATATATACATATAATACATCAAAAATCAAAACTTTTGGAAAATTACCATTTTGCCACCGACTATCCCTTTCTTCCCCGATCACCTTCCCTCGCCGTTCCGGTCACTGCCGTCCCGTTCCCTTGCCGTTGGTGTGCCGTCCGGTGTGCCACCACCTTCTCCAGCCTTCCTCGCCACCTGTAGCAGCGGATTCCAGTGCCTGGAAGCCATTTTTGGCCGGAGAAGCCGAATTTCCTTCCACCGTCGTTCACGACGATTTCGGCCACCATTTCCGACACCACCAGTCTCTTTATTCTCCTTGACCTCCATTGAGTGTGATTCTAGCTTTGGTTTGAGCTAAAATGGTCTAGATTTGCTTAGGTTTTGAATTTTCCAATTCGGCCATATTAGGGTTTTTGATTTTTTGAGCTTCGAATTGATTGATTCATGGAAACTCCCTTCACAAATGTTGTTCCTAGTAGCTTAATATATATGTATGAATTTTTTTGGAGATTTTTTGGATTTTTGGGTATTTTTGAATATTTAATATTATTTTCTAATTTTCGGAAATTAATTATTTAAATTATGAAATTGTGTTTTATGGTTAAATTAGGTGTTGAAATGAATTATAGGAATTTATTTGGAATTTTTATGAATTTCTAAGTATTTATTTTGAATTATTTGAGTTTATGTAAATTTGGGAAATTAGGTTAAATGTGTTTTTATTTGAAATTAATTGGGTAATTGATTTTAATTATTGATATTATTGATAAATATGTTGAGAAAATTAATTTTGGATAATTGTATAATTTTTGGTGAATTTTTGAAGTAATTATAGTATATTTATATATATATAAGGGCATTTTGGTAATTTTACCCTAAATTGGCTAAAAATGTAATTTAATTGGTTTTAATAGTTATTTAAGGTATAAAAATGATTTCTATAAATTATTTGGTATTTTTAACTAATTAAAACTATTTTTCGTGAATTATTTTTAATTATATATATAATATACGGTTTTACTAATAAAATGAGTTTTTATCAGTTTTTACAGTGTTTTAAGGTTAATTATGTAATTTTTACCTATAAAATGAATTTCTATGTTATAAGGATATTTTTGGTATTATCAGAATTGTTATGTGTTTGTGGACCCCGGTCGGTAGATTGTAGTTTGGAGTCCGACCGAGGGATTTTGGTTGTGTGTTGAGCTTGAATTTTGAAGTGTGTTTCTTTGCAGGGTCGGCTCTACTCTTTTGAGTAGAGAGATATCCGTTTTACAGGGGAGGTTATGTCGGATTTTCGATAGAATTCTTGTAAAACGTGATATCCGGTCGAACCCTTATATCGATTCTATGTTTAATACTCTAGATCGAATTCTAGGATTTCTATTAGGTTTATTCTAATGTCGGTTATTTATTTCTTGTTTAGTTGCGCCGAGACCGAGGGCTAGTGGACCAGGCCCGTCGGACCCATCTCGTGGAGCGCACTAGGGTGAGTTACTATACTATATATATATGCTTTAGGATGCATGATTTAGAAATATATGTTTTATTTTGATTAAAATGCATAAATAATGTGATTTGTATTTAAGTATATTTTTGGTTATTTTTGGTATATATTAAATTATATACATGTTTTGTTAATAAATTATATTTAAAATGTTTTCAAATATATTTCTAGCTTAAATTATAATTGATGGGATTTATTTGACGTATATATACTCGAAATATAACTGGTTTACTTTTGGTATATTTCTAGTATATATATGGTTTATGTTGATATTTTATTAAACTTCATGCATCATTTATTTTTGTGAATGAATGTTTTATATTATTAATGATGAAGGATATCAATAGAACGTGCTACCTAGTGGGCAGCACTAGGACCGAGTACGTACCGGTACGCCTATAGTATTTAGGCTATATTACTAACTTATTTGTGGATATCGATTGAATGTGATTATTGATATGTGTGAGATATGGTTTGGAGGTATGATTGTTGTAGCTCAGTTGACCAAGTGTCTCGGGGCCAATCACACTGGCAGTCAGACTGCTGGAGCTCGGTTGACTTAGTGTCTTGGGGCCAATCTACTGTCCAAATGGATTAAGTGGATGTATTTCGGAATAAGTGAGCCTGTATGGCTAGAGTGTTGTCTAACACTGTTTTCGAGATTGCGAGATTCTAGGGTTCTATGTGATCCTTCATAAAAGATGATTTTTAATAAAATATATATAAAATGATTTTATTGCATCTATGTGTATTTGCCTGTATATATATTAGATATATATATATATTGTTGATTGTATGCATTGTCATTTAGTGTGTATATATATATATTATAGTAATTCACTTAGTGAGGTCTGACTCCCCTCCGTTGATAATTTTTCAGGAGAGTCAACATCTTCAGACCTCAGTAGCAGGCCGATACGCCGAATTTCTTCCGCCCCGGCTTCTTTGTGTAAACTGCTTACTTGAGTCTTATTTTTATAATCTAGACACTGCAGTAGTTGTAAATTAATTATGGGATTTTATGTATTTTATTTATTGAGATATTGTATTATATTTGAAACTAGATTTGTATTAAAAGATTTATATATATGAGATGAGATTTGATTTAAATCCAGTTAATGAAATTGTTATTGTGATATTATGATTTTTATTTCCGCTGCATTATATATTGCTACTATTATTGCATGTTTATTTTATTTTTTTAGGCTTGCTACGGGTTCCGGATTCGAAAGAATTCCCATTCCCTAGCGCCGGTCATGGCCCCTGTTTTGGGTCGTGACACGGGGAGGATGGCAGGATGTGGCTGGACGACGATGAGGCACTCCAACAGTGGATGCACGGCGTGACAGGCGACGGGATGGTGGGGGTTTGCGGGAAGGAGAAGAAGAAGACTTGGAATTTTTATTCTTTTCCTTTTAATGTATATATATATATATACACACATACACACACACACTAATCTACACATGTATGTCAATACATATATACACACATACATGCATTTATACACAATAATAAAAAAATAATATAATAACCCTAATGCATGTATATATATATGTGTGTATATGTAATAGCACATTATAATCATGCAATAATGCATTATAATAATAGTAGTAGTAGTAGTAGTAGTAGTAGCAGTAGTAGTAGTAGTAGTAGTAGTAGTAGTAGTAGTAGCAATAATAATAATAATAATAATAATAATAATAATAATAATAATAATAATAATAATAATAATAATAATAATAATAATAATATCATTGTTAAAAATAACCTTAGTACCTAAATAGGATTATTAAAATAATTCTTAAAGTAATAAATTTTAGGTAAATAAATCCCTAAAATAATAAGTTTAAAAATAAATATTTACATAGAAAATTTTGATTAAACATGAAATAATGAATATTAATCACAGGATAGTAAAATAATCAAATATTGTTTTAAATTTTATTAATACTTCATATCCTGATTTAAATTAAAGTAATTTAAAAACTAGGGTTATTACAAATTGGAAAGAGCTTACATGTATAGTGGTAGAAGTGTATACGGGCACAAGACTTTCATCCAATGATAAGAATTGGCAGGACAAGTCCCCAAAAGGTACCCAACACCATATTAGTAGGTCAGAGTATGTGTAAATTGTCTAGCAACCATCCATGAGCTAGAACGAGAAGAGACCCTAGAAGTTTGCACTCTAGATAAAGTACCATCCTCACCTCAATAAATGCGGGGATGCTAAAGTGATCTCTTTGGTATAGGAGCTCTAGCTCTATAAGTGGGATTTGTGGCTGCCATCTATGAATAAGAGACTAAGTCATAATGTAATTTGGAATAGAATAAGAGGAAAGATAAAGTCAAGCAAGTACTTGAGCAGTAGTAGCAGCTGAAAGAGTGTCTTTGTCACAACCCAAACTAAGAGTCATGACCGGCGCTAGGGAACGGGAATTCTTTCGAATCCGGAACCCATAACAAGCCTAAGAAAATAAAATCATACAATAAATAAATAAAAGTACGATCGAATTAAAATTTTTCTAAATCAATATATAAAATAAATACTCCAAATCCTTTTATAAATTAATACATATTCGTACAATGTTCAAATACAAATTCTCAAAGTATCTAATATCCAAACAAAATAATACACTTCCAAAAATTATAACACTACTACTGCAGTTTCTAGAATACAATTTAAAGTTCAGAATATACATTTGCATAAAATAGTCGAGATTGAAGAACACCGACGAGGAACTCTACAACTAAGGTCTGACAATATGGGATCTCCTGAAAAAAAATAATTGAGGGGGGTCAGACCTCACTGAGTGAATTATTATACTATATATACATGCAAACTAAACCATAACAATCAGGTATTCTTATATATATATATATATATATATATATATATATATATATATATGTATATACACACATTTCACACGAATTCCAAACTCTATTTTTATAAATATACTACGTGTAGAAAATGTTTGATTAAATTCATGAAGGATCCATAGAACCCTAATAATAACAATCTCAACAACCCCCTCATCACTCTAGCCATGCAGGCTCACTTGATTCCAAATAGAACACTTATTCCAATTTAGACAACAGAATGGCCCCGAGACACTAAGTCGACCGAGCTCCAGCAGTCTGGCTGTCAGTGTGATTGGCCCCGAGACACTTGGTCAACCGAGCTCCAGCAATCACACTATCTATCACCTCACATCTCAATCAACACAATAGATCATTCAATTCACTTATGGACAGTAGACTGGCCCCGAGACACTAAGTAAATCGAGCTCCAGCAATCTGACTGTCAGTGTGATTGGCCCCGCAATCACACTATCTAACATACCATTAATCTCAGTTAAATCAATCTAATCAATTGTAATCACCCAAAATTAACTCTCACTCAGTCCTTATTTTATCGTACCGGTACATACAAGGTCCTAGTGCTGCCCGCTAAAAAGCACGTTCTATTGATATCCTTCATTTAGAATAAATTATTCATTCGGAAAATAATTAATGTAGAACAATATTCATAATAGTAAAACCAACCATATATATATTGTAATATCCCGTGTTTTTTTAAAATATTTTTACACTGTACCGGGATATACAGTGTCAATAATTTTTATACATTATACGATATTTTTATGAGTTGATATGTATTTTAAACCTATTTTAATTATTGTCTATTATTTTCAGTATTTTACGTAAAATTTTCCCGGGACTTTCATTTTCGGGGAAATTTCCACGTAAACAATGTATTATTAATTATTTTAAATGTATTTACGGGTTTGCATGAACTCATACATATTTTTAAATTATTAAATAAAGCCTGTGTGTGTATATTTATTTAATTAGGGTTTATTATTACCCTAATATTTTATTATTTATTTATTATTATTTGATTATTTTATTTATTATTAAATTATTAAAATTTATTATTTTATTATTATTTATTTATTAATATTTAATTATTTTAATTTAATTTAATTTATTTTTTTTCTTTTTCTTTTTTTTTTCTTTTCCTTTTTCTTTCTTTTTCTTTTTCTTTCTCTTTCCTTTTTCTTTCTTTTTCTTTTTCTTCTTCTTCTTCTTCTTCTCCCGCGGGCGCCGACCACCATTCTTCTCACCGCCGTTTCTCCCTCCTTCGGCCACCGTTTTCGACACCGCCGGTCTCTATCTTCTCCTTGAGCTCCGGTGAGTGTTATTCTAGCTTTGGTTTGAGCTAAAATGGTCTAGAATTGCTTAGGTTTTGATTTGAAGTTTTCAGCCTCTTTGAGTTTTCGATTTTTTTGAGCTTCGATTTGGATGATTCATGGAAACTTCCTTCACAAATGTTGTTCCTGGTAGCTTAATCTTCATGTATGAATTTTTACAGAATTTTTGGAGATTGTTTGGATTTTTGGGTATTTTTGAATATTTTAATATTATTTTCTAATTTTCGGAAATTAATTATTTAAATTATGAAATTAGAGTTTATGGTTAAATTAGGTGTTGAAATGAATTATAGGAATTTATTTGGAATTTTTATGAATTTCTAAGTATTTATTTTTAATTATTGAAGTTTAGGTGATTTTGTAAAATTAAGTTAATTGTGTTTTAAATTGAATTTAATTGGTTAATTGAGTTTAATTATTGATATTATTGATAAATATGTTGAGAAAATTAATTTTGGATAATTGTATGATTTTTGGTGAATTTTTGAAGTAATTTAGGTATATATATATATATAGGGGTATTTTGGTAATTTTACCCTAAATTGTCTAAAAATGTAATTTAATTGGTTTTAATATTTATTTAAGGTATAAAAATGATTTCTACAAAATATTTAGTATTTTTAACTAATTAAAACTATTTTCCGGGAATTATTTTCAATTATATATATAATATACGGTTTTTCTAATAAAATGAGTTTTAATCGGTTTTTACAGTGTTTCAAGATTTATTATGTAATTTCTACGTATGAAATGTATTTTTATGATTTAAGGATATTTTTGGTATATTTGAATATATATTCTGTGTTTGTGGACCCCGGTCGACAGATTGTAGTCTGGAGCCCGACCGAGGGGTTGTGATTAATTGTGGTGTTTATTTTTGAAGTGTATTTTCTTTGCAGGGTCGGCTCTACTCTTTTGAGTAGAGAGATATCCGTTTTACAGGGGAGGTTCTGTCGGATTTTCGGTAGAATTCTCGTAAAACGTGATATCCAGTCGAACCCTAATTCTGTTTCCGTATTTTAATACTCTAGATTGAATTCTAGGATTTCTGTTAGGGTTATTATGATGTCGATTAATTATTTCTTGTTTAGTTGCGCCGAGACCGAGGGTTAGTGGATCAGGCCCGTCGGACCCGTCTCGTGGAGCGCATTAGGTGAGTTACTATATTATATATATATGCTTAGGATGCATGATTTAGAAAATGCATGTTTTATTTTGACTAAATATGCATAAATAACATGATTTATATTCAAGTATATTTTTGGTATATTTTTGGTATATAATAAATTATATACATGTTTTATTAATAAAATATATTTAAAATGTTTTTAAATATATTTTTAGTTTAATTCATGATTTGATTGGATTTATTTGACATATATATACTCAAAATATACCAGGTTTATGTTTGGTATATTTTCGGTATATATATGGTTTATATTGCTATTTCATTTATATCCATGCATCATTTATTTTTGTGAATGAATGTTTTATATTTAAGAATGAAGGATATCAATAGAACGTGCTACCTAGTGGGCAGCACTAGGACCGAGTACGTACCGGTACGCCTATAGTATTTAGGCTTTATTACTGACTATTTGTGGATATTGATTTGATATGATTATTTGATATGTGAGATGTGGTTTGTGGGTGTGATTGCTGGAGCTCGGTTGACCAAGTGTCTCGGGGCCAATCACACTGGCAGTCAGACTGCTGGAGCTCGGTTGACTTAGTGTCTCGGGGCCAGTCTACTGTCCATATGGATTAAGTGGATATATTTGGAATCAGTGAGCCTGTATGGCTAGAGTGTTGTTTAACACTATTTTTCTGAGGTTGCGATATTCTAGGGTTCTATGTGATCCTTTATAAAAGTTGATTTTCAGACAAAATATATAAAATGATTTTTCTGCATCTGTATGAACTTGCCTGTATATATACATATTACTCATATACTGTTGACTGTATGCATTATCACTTAGAGTGTATGTATATGTATTATAGTAATTCACTCAGTGAGGTCTGACTCCCCTCCGTTGACTATTTTTCAGGAGAGTCAACTTCCTCAGACCTCAGTAGCAGGTCGATACGCCGGATTTCTTCCGCCCCGGCTTCTTTATGTAAATTATATACTTGAGTCTTATTTATTTTATCTAGACACTGCAGTAGTTGTGATTTTCAGCAGTTGTGAAATAAAGTATTTGTTTTAAAGAGATGTATTATAGTAAAACTGGATTTGTATAAAGATTATACATTTATGAGATTATATATGCGATGTGATGAGTTTTGAATTAAATCCAGTTGAGATGGATGATATTGTAATATTAATGATATTATGATTTTTATTTTCCGCTGCATATTATATTTTTATGGTTATTATTGTATATTTATTTTATTTTTAGGCTTGCTACGGGTTCCGGATTCGAAAGAATTCCCGTTCCTTAGCGCCGGTCATGGCCCCTGTTTTGGGTCGTGACAAAGTTGGTATCAGAGCGAAGTTGGTATCAGAGCGAAGTTCGTATCTGAGTGGAGTTCTGTGTCAGGGCTTAGTTATGTGAGTTGTGGCCCTAGTTTTAAAGTTGTGTTTTCTGTTGGACTACTGCAGTGTATTAGGTTCGAGTATGTCTTGATGAGTATTCCTTGCTGTAGTTTTCAGCGTTATTCCTCCGTTGTCTGTTTTGTCTGAATCTTTCCGTTTGTCTTTTCAGAATGAGGAGGCGAGCGCGTGTCGCTCCACCGGTCGTTGAGGCCGAGGATGATGAGTCTTTTCAGGACGAGGTTTTACCTCCTGAGCCGCCAGTTAGACGTAGAGGTCGTGGCAGGGGTAGACCTCGAGGAGCGGCAGGTCGCCGTAGGCAGAGAGAGTTACAGGACGAGGAGCCTGTTGAGCCTGAGTTTGATGTTCCTGTTCCTCCTGTTGTTCAGCCTGTTCAGCCTGCCTATCAGCAGGGTATGTCTGACCCTGAGGCAGCTTTGTTCTATGCCCGAGTTGGCAGGATTGCTTTTGATGGTACTTCTGATCCTTTAGATTTTCTGCATGCGATTGAGACTAGGACTCGGACTGCTCATACCGAGTACCAGAGGATCATGATCGTTGAGTTGTCTGTCGAGGGACCAGCCTTGGATTGGTTCATTCAGATGATCCAGCCCTATATGATGACGATGACATGGGCTCAGTTTCGAGAGCGATTCATGAGGAGATTTTGTCCAGAGCCTCTTCGTTTGAGCTATCGTCTTTGATTGACTAGTATTTCTCGTGGAGATCGATCAGTAGAGGAGTATACCCGAGAGTTTCTTCGTCTGGGTAGATATGCTGAGGATCTGATGCGAGATCAGTATTTTGCTGTTACTACCTATGTTACTGGTTTGGGTTCAGCTTTTGCTGGTATGCCTACAGCAGGTCTTACTCTCGAGTCGGTGATTGAGCTAGCTAAGGAGATTGAGCTGAGGTTAGTTAGGCAGGGAGCGATGCCTGATTATTACCAGTTGGGAGTTCAGTCGAGTGGATTGCAGGCTACTCCGTATTTGAGTTTTCATGTTGGATCGAGTAGTCAGCAGCGAGGTTCGACTCAGCAGAGTCAGAGACAGCAGCAGCGAGTGCATCGGAGCAGTAGACATGGTCGTGGAGGTCAGCGTAGATCATTCAGATTTGGGTCAGGTGCTTCGAGCAGCAGCAGTGGTCGTAGTTCTGGATCAGCGGCCAGTGTTTGTCAGACTTGTGGTAGAGTCCATCAGGGACCGTGTTATCTGACACCGTTGACATGTTTCAGATGCGGGCAGACAGGACATTTTGCCAGATCGTGTCCTTATTCCGGATATCAGCAGCAGCAGATTCTGCGATTCCCACAGCAGTCGATTGCTAGTGCAGCACCCGTGCCATTTCAGTTACCACCAGCTCAGCATCAGAGTTCTACTCAGTTTGTTCCACAGCAGAGTCGTGGTAGAGGTACGAGAGGAGGTACCCGAGGTGTTGGCCAGGCTTCTACCAGTCAGCAGGGAGGTCGAGGTCAGGCCAGAGTTTTTCATCTGACTCAGCAGGATGCTCAGGCATCTAATGCAGTCGTGGCAGGTATTCTTTCTGTTTGTTACCTGGATGCTTTGGTTTTGTTTGATCCGGGTGCCACGCATTCGTTTGTTTCTCCTGTTTTTGCTTCTAAATCTTGTTGGCAAGCTTCGAGGATGGCTTTTCCCTTGTCTGTTGCCACTCCTCTGAGTGATTCTTTGGACGCCGATATTGTTCTTTCTGGTTGTCCAGTTCTCGTGGGAGATAGAGAATTACCCGTTGATTTGATTTTGTTGGATGTGATGGAGTTTGATATTATTTTGGGAATGGATTGGTTGTCTCGGCATTATGCCGTGGTTGATTGCAGGAATAAGGAGGTGATTTTCAGAATTCCTGGTGAAGTAGAATTTAAGTTTGTTGGTGACAGGAGTTCAGCACCTCAGAATCTTATTTCTGTTATTTCAGCTAGGAAGTTGTTGAGGAAAGGTTGTCAGGGGTTTTTGGCATTGGTCAGGGATACGTCAGTGGAGAAGTTGTCACTCACAGATGTTCCTGTTGCTTGTGAGTTTCCTGATGTTTTTCCCGAGGAGTTGCCAGGTTTACCACCTTATAGAGAGATTGAGTTCTGTATAGATGTGGTCCCAGGTACTACTCCTATATCTATGCCACCCTATCGTATGGCTCCTGCAGAGTTGAGAGAGTTGAAGGAGCAGTTGCAAGAGTTGTTGGAGAAGGGTTTCATCAGACCTAGTGTTTCCCCTTGGGGTGCACCAGTCTTGTTTGTGAAGAAGAAGGATGGTACCCTGAGACTGTGCATTGACTACAGAGAGCTTAATAAGGTGACAGTGAAGAACAAGTATCCTCTCCCGAGGATAGATGATTTGTTTGATCAGCTCCAGGGTGCACAATTCTTTTCTAAGGTCGACTTGAGGTCGGGTTATCATCAGCTGCGGATCAGTGAAGCTGATATTCCTAAGACAGCTTTCCGCACTAGATATGGTCATTATGAGTTTCTGGTGATGTCTTTTGGTTTGACTAATGCACCAGCAGCTTTTATGGACCTGATGAACAGAGTATTCCGACCTTATGTGGATCAGTTTGTGGTAGTCTTCATTGATGATATACTAGTATATTCGAGGAGTATGGAAGAGCATGTATATCACTTGAGGATTGTACTACAGACACTGAGAGATCATCAGCTTTATGCTAAATTCTCGAAGTGTGATTTCTGGATGGAGAGTGTTTCTTTTCTTGGACACGTAGTGTCTAAAGAAGGTATTCAGGTTGATCCACAGAAGGTTGAAGCAGTATCTGAGTGGCCTAGACCTACTTCAGTTACTGAGATTCGGAGTTTTCTGGGTTTAGCCGGGTATTATAGGCGGTTTGTGCGGGATTTTTCCAGGATAGCAGCCCCTATGACTCGCTTGACTCAGAAGAATGTTAGATTTGAGTGGTCAGAAGCTTGTGAGAATAGTTTTCAGTTATTGAAGGAGAAGTTGACCACAGCGCCAGTATTAGCTTTGCCTAATAGTGTGGATAAGTTCACAGTTTACTGTGATGCCTCTAGAATTGGTCTTGGTTGTGTGTTGATGCAGAATGGAAGGGTGATAGCCTATGCTTCGAGGCAGTTGAAGAAGCATGAGCAGAACTATCCTACACATGATCTAGAGATGGCTGCAGTGATCTTTGCTTTGAAGATTTGGAGACATTATTTGTACGGGGTGACTTGTGAGATATTTACTGATCACAAGAGCCTTAAGTACATTTTCCAGCAGCGAGATTTGAATCTGAGGCAGAGAAGATGGTTGGAACTGTTGAAGGATTATGATTGCGAGATTCTTTACCATCCGAGTAAAGCTAATGTGGTAGCAGATGCCTTGAGTAGGAAGTCTTCAGGTAGTCTTGCTCACATTGGTGTTGAGAGGAGACCATTGATCCAGGAATTGCATCTGATGGTGGATCAAGGTCTGATGATGAAGATCAGTAGATCAGGTAGACTGTTAGCTCAGTTTAAAGTACGATCTGTACTGAGGGATAGGATTAAAGCAGCTCAGAGCCGAGATCCTATTCTAGAAGAGCTTGCAGAGAATGTCAGAGCAGGGAAGTTCACTGATTTCACACTCGATGATGATGGTGTGTTGTGGATCAGTGGTAGATTGTGTGTTCCTGATGTGGATGATTTGAGAGAAGAGATCTTAGAGGAAGCACATTCTACAGCCTACAGCGTTCATCCTGGTGTTACTAAGATGTACCACAGTATCAGAGATTTATACTGGTGGGATGGATTGAAGAAGGATGTTGCCGATTATGTTGCTAAATGCTTGACGTGTCAGCAAATGAAAGCCGAACATCAGAAGCCTTCTGGGAAGCTTCAGCCTCTTCCTATTCCCGAGTGGAAGTGGGAAAGGATAGCTATGGATTTTGTGGTCGGTTTACCTCGTTCGAAGGATGGATACGATTCCATCTGGGTGATTGTAGACAGATTGACGAAGTCTGCACATTTCTTGCCTATGAAAGCCACATATTCAGTTGCTAGATTGGCGAAGTTGTACGTGAAGCATATTGTATGCCTTCATGGAGTACCTGTGTCCATTGTGTCAGATAGAGGTTCGGTGTTTACTTCTCGTTTTTGGCAGAAGTTGCAAGAAGCGATGGGCACTAGGTTGGATTTCAGTACTGCTTTTCATCCTCAGACAGATGGTCAGTCTGAGAGGACGATCCAGACACTGGAAGATATGTTGAGGATGTGTGTCTTGGATTTGAGAGGTAGCTGGGATGATCATTTGTCGCTTGTGGAGTTTGCATATAATAACAGCTACCATAGCAGTATTGGCATGGCACCATATGAGGCGTTGTATGGAAGGAAGTGTAGATCCCCGTTGAGTTGGGATGAGATTGGTGAGAGAGCTTTGACTGGACCAGAGATGGTTCAAGATGCTGCAGAGAAAGTCGCCGTGATTAAGCGCAGATTAGAGACCGCAGTTAGCAGACAGAAGAGTTATGCGGATCCTAGGCGCAGAGATGTGGAGTTTCAGGTTGGAGATTTCATTTTTCTGAAAGTATCTCCGATGAAGGGTGTGATGAGATTTGGCAGGAAGGGTAAGTTAGCACCGAGATATATTGGACCGTTTGAGATTCTGGAGAGAGTTGGCACTGTTGCATATCGGTTGGATTTGCCCCCGAGTATGTCACAGGTGCATCCAGTATTTCATATCTCGATGTTGAGGAAGTATATCTCAGATCCTTCACACGTGTTGCAACCTGACAGTGTGGAAGTGAGTGAAGATTTGACGTTTGTGGAAGAACCTGTGGCGATCGTAGATTTTCAAGTTCGACAGTTGCGATCGAAGCAGATTCCGATGGTCAAGGTTTTGTGGCGTAGCGACAGAGTTGAAGAGCATACGTGGGAGACTGAAGCTGAGATGCGAGCTTCTTACCCGTATCTCTTTCCTTCCTGATTCTGTAATCTTGTTTTTGGAATTCGGGGACGAATTCTTGTAAGGGGGGAAGACTGTAATATCCCGTGTTTTTTTAAAATATTTTTACACTGTACCGGGATATACAGTGTCAATAATTTTTATACATTATACGATATTTTTATGAGTTGATATGTATTTTAAACCTATTTTAATTATTGTCTATTATTTTCAGTATTTTACGTAAAATTTTCCCGGGACTTTCATTTTCGGGGAAATTTCCACGTAAACAATGTATTATTAATTATTTTAAATGTATTTACGGGTTTGCATGAACTCATACATATTTTTAAATTATTAAATAAAGCCTGTGTGTGTATATTTATTTAATTAGGGTTTATTATTACCCTAATATTTTATTATTTATTTATTATTATTTGATTATTTTATTTATTATTAAATTATTAAAATTTATTATTTTATTATTATTTATTTATTAATATTTAATTATTTTAATTTAATTTAATTTATTTTTTTTCTTTTTCTTTTTTTTTTCTTTTCCTTTTTCTTTCTTTTTCTTTTTCTTTCTCTTTCCTTTTTCTTTCTTTTTCTTTTTCTTCTTCTTCTTCTTCTTCTCCCGCGGGCGCCGACCACCATTCTTCTCACCGCCGTTTCTCCCTCCTTCGGCCACCGTTTTCGACACCGCCGGTCTCTATCTTCTCCTTGAGCTCCGGTGAGTGTTATTCTAGCTTTGGTTTGAGCTAAAATGGTCTAGAATTGCTTAGGTTTTGATTTGAAGTTTTCAGCCTCTTTGAGTTTTCGATTTTTTTGAGCTTCGATTTGGATGATTCATGGAAACTTCCTTCACAAATGTTGTTCCTGGTAGCTTAATCTTCATGTATGAATTTTTACAGAATTTTTGGAGATTGTTTGGATTTTTGGGTATTTTTAAATATTTTAATATTATTTTCTAATTTTCGGAAATTAATTATTTAAATTATGAAATTAGAGTTTATGGTTAAATTAGGTGTTGAAATGAATTATAGGAATTTATTTGGAATTTTTATGAATTTCTAAGTATTTATTTTTAATTATTGAAGTTTAGGTGATTTTGTAAAATTAAGTTAATTGTGTTTTAAATTGAATTTAATTGGTTAATTGAGTTTAATTATTGATATTATTGATAAATATGTTGAGAAAATTAATTTTGGATAATTGTATGATTTTTGGTGAATTTTTGAAGTAATTTAGGTATATATATATATATAGGGGTATTTTGGTAATTTTACCCTAAATTGTCTAAAAATGTAATTTAATTGGTTTTAATATTTATTTAAGGTATAAAAATGATTTCTACAAAATATTTAGTATTTTTAACTAATTAAAACTATTTTCCGGGAATTATTTTCAATTATATATATAATATACGGTTTTTCTAATAAAATGAGTTTTAATCGGTTTTTACAGTGTTTCAAGATTTATTATGTAATTTCTACGTATGAAATGTATTTTTATGATTTAAGGATATTTTTGGTATATTTGAATATATATTCTGTGTTTGTGGACCCCGGTCGACAGATTGTAGTCTGGAGCCCGACCGAGGGGTTGTGATTAATTGTGGTGTTTATTTTTGAAGTGTATTTTCTTTGCAGGGTCGGCTCTACTCTTTTGAGTAGAGAGATATCCGTTTTACAGGGGAGGTTCTGTCGGATTTTCGGTAGAATTCTCGTAAAACGTGATATCCAGTCGAACCCTAATTCTGTTTCCGTATTTTAATACTCTAGATTGAATTCTAGGATTTCTGTTAGGGTTATTATGATGTCGATTAATTATTTCTTGTTTAGTTGCGCCGAGACCGAGGGTTAGTGGATCAGGCCCGTCGGACCCGTCTCGTGGAGCGCATTAGGTGAGTTACTATATTATATATATATGCTTAGGATGCATGATTTAGAAAATGCATGTTTTATTTTGACTAAATATGCATAAATAACATGATTTATATTCAAGTATATTTTTGGTATATTTTTGGTATATAATAAATTATATACATGTTTTATTAATAAAATATATTTAAAATGTTTTTAAATATATTTTTAGTTTAATTCATGATTTGATTGGATTTATTTGACATATATATACTCAAAATATACCAGGTTTATGTTTGGTATATTTTCGGTATATATATGGTTTATATTGCTATTTCATTTATATCCATGCATCATTTATTTTTGTGAATGAATGTTTTATATTTAAGAATGAAGGATATCAATAGAACGTGCTACCTAGTGGGCAGCACTAGGACCGAGTACGTACCGGTACGCCTATAGTATTTAGGCTTTATTACTGACTATTTGTGGATATTGATTTGATATGATTATTTGATATGTGAGATGTGGTTTGTGGGTGTGATTGCTGGAGCTCGGTTGACCAAGTGTCTCGGGGCCAATCACACTGGCAGTCAGACTGCTGGAGCTCGGTTGACTTAGTGTCTCGGGGCCAGTCTACTGTCCATATGGATTAAGTGGATATATTTGGAATCAGTGAGCCTGTATGGCTAGAGTGTTGTTTAACACTATTTTTCTGAGGTTGCGATATTCTAGGGTTCTATGTGATCCTTTATAAAAGTTGATTTTCAGACAAAATATATAAAATGATTTTTCTGCATCTGTATGAACTTGCCTGTATATATACATATTACTCATATACTGTTGACTGTATGCATTATCACTTAGAGTGTATGTATATGTATTATAGTAATTCACTCAGTGAGGTCTGACTCCCCTCCGTTGACTATTTTTCAGGAGAGTCAACTTCCTCAGACCTCAGTAGCAGGTCGATACGCCGGATTTCTTCCGCCCCGGCTTCTTTATGTAAATTATATACTTGAGTCTTATTTATTTTATCTAGACACTGCAGTAGTTGTGATTTTCAGCAGTTGTGAAATAAAGTATTTGTTTTAAAGAGATGTATTATAGTAAAACTGGATTTGTATAAAGATTATACATTTATGAGATTATATATGCGATGTGATGAGTTTTGAATTAAATCCAGTTGAGATGGATGATATTGTAATATTAATGATATTATGATTTTTATTTTCCGCTGCATATTATATTTTTATGGTTATTATTGTATATTTATTTTATTTTTAGGCTTGCTACGGGTTCCGGATTCGAAAGAATTCCCGTTCCTTAGCGCCGGTCATGGCCCCTGTTTTGGGTCGTGACATATATATACCAAAAATATACCTAAAATATACACAGTATATTTCAGGTATATATATATATATGTGTGTCAAATAAAATATGAAATAAACTAAAGATAAATCATTAATATTGTTAAAAACAACTTCAATGTATAACAATAATGTAACATGCATTTTCTTAAAAATATACTTAAATATACAAATGATATGCCCTAAGTACACAAATCATGTAATAAAATAATTATGTCTAAGTGTACATTTTAAAACATGTGTATATTACTCAATGTATTAAACCTAAACTTAATTATTTAATGTGCATATATCAAACTAACATGCATAATTATTTAATATGCATATATATAAAAATGCAACCCTAGATATACCAAGGATATTAAAATTTAAATCCCTTTTTAAAACATACAATGAAAATGAAAAATTCTAAGTAATGCACCCTATATGCAGTGCATATACATACAGTATAATAACTCACCTATTAACGCCCCACAAGACAAACTCAGCGGGCCTGATCCGTTAGGCCTCGGTCTCGGCGCAGCTAGAAAAACAAAATAGTAATAACCGTCAGAATAAACTTCTAACTCTATAATTCTAGGATTACTATAGATAGATTCAATCAAGAATTTAGAATTAGACTCAGACCGATTGTCACATTTTACGAGAAATCTACCAAAATTTTGGCAGAGTCTCCTCTGTAAAACGAACATCTCCTTACAAAAGTAGGGCCGATCCTGCACAGAAAACACACTTCAACAATATACGGTCTCATAACCCCTCGGTCGGACTCCCAAACTATAATTCTTCCGACCGAGGTTCACAATTCACGAGATAATTACAGAATACATGAAGATTCAAAAATACCCAAAAATACCTTTGAATAACCAAAATATAGCAATTGAATATTTAAAACGCTGAAAATAATTATTTAACCAATAATTTCAATAAAACCCTAGTTGTGATAAAATATTATTTAAAATTAACAATTCTCGATAAATTCATGAATATTGACCAAAATACATTTTAAAGCTCCAAATTACACAATTAATCCTAAAACATATTAAAAACCGATAAAACTTATTTATTTAGAAAATTAGTATAGTATATTATATATAATTTGAAAATAATTTATGAAAAATAGTTTTAATTAGTTATAAATACTAAATAATTTATAGAAATCATTTCTATACCTCACATAACTATTAAAACCGATTTAATTATATTTTAGTCAATTTAGTGCCAAATTACCAAAATACCCCTAGTTATATATAAATTCACATAATTACTCAAAAATTCATTAAAAATAATATAATTACTCAAAAATTAATTTCTCAACATATAATTCAATAAAATCAACAAATACACCTAATTAACTAATTATTTCTATATGAAAAAAAATACATATTTAATCTATTAATTCCAAAATACACATAAATTATATAAACTTCCATAAAAATAATAGAAATTCCTAAAAATTATTTTATCATCAAATAAAATTTTAATATAAACTAAAACACACAATTAAACTTCAAATTCAACCCAAATACTCATTTAACTCAATTATCCAATATTTACATAAACTATAAGTATTTCTTAAAAATTATATAAAATTCCCAAAAAATTAATTTCTCAACATCAAAATCAATAACAATATATACTAACAACAATTTAACAAATTTCATAATCTAATTAATTAATTAACGAAAATTCATTTTTAATCATTAAAATATTCAATAATTAACCAAAAATCAAACAAAATCAGAAAAATAAATTAAAAATATCTATCAGTAGATTAAGATGCATATATCATCATTTCTAAAAGAAATTATCAATCATCCATTAAACTCAAGCTTAAAAAAATTAAAACAAATATTTTGACATAAACTAAAAACATGTAAAAGCTCACCATGAACTGAGTTTGAGCTCAAATCATGGCTGAAATCAACTTCTCCGAAGCTTGAGAGGTCAAAAAAGTCAAGGAACACCAGCCCTCACCGTCGGGAAATCAACGACGACGGAATGAGGCATGCTGTCAACGCTGCTGCTCCGGCTGTTCTGGCTGGTTCCAGCGGCTCCTACAGCTCTTCAATGGTGATGATGACGAGAGGAAGAGATGAGCAGGTGATGGTTGAGGCCATGGCAGCTCGACGAGAGGGTTGAAGAAGCTCAGTAGCTCGACGAGAGGGGGACTTCGCGAGAGAGAAGAAAAGAAGAAATAAATAATAAAAAAAAATGGTTCTATAACTTGTTTTATATATATATATATATATATATTATAATTTCATGACATAATATAATATAAATTTAGTTTAAACAAATCTCTACCACTAAAAATAAAAATATCCCACTTATATATACATACTTACATACACCTATATTTACACACACATAAAAAAAAATAAACACATAAATATTAACTAATAACAATACATAAAACATTATTTAAAAGTAATAATAATATAAGTCATAATTATTAAATAATTAATAACACAATTAATGTATATTTAATCAAATAGAAATAGTACTAATAACTTACATAAATAACAATGAAATAATAATATTACTATTGGTAGTGGAATACTTTAAAAAAAAATATTAATAATACATAAATAACATCAAGTAGTAAAATAATATTAATGCTTAAAAAAATAAAGTTTATAATAACATTAAAATATTCATGCACTAAATTAACATTATTAAAATAATAGTATTCGGAAATAATAGATATACATAATGGAATTTAAACATCCAAAATAATAAATTCCAAATTAATATATTTACGTAGAAAATTTAATTAAACATAAAATAGTAATACTAAATCACAAAATAGTAAAATAACTAAATATAACTTTTAAACTTTATTAACATTGCATATCTCATTATTTAATAAAATAAATTAAAAACAAGGGTTATTACAGTCATAACCCAAACCGGAGAGTCATGACTGACGTTAGAGAAAGGAAATTCTTTTGAATCCAGAACCCGTAGAAAGCCTTAAAATAGAAACACATGCAATAATAATACAAAAATACACCATAATTAAAAAATTTATTTAATATAAAATAAAACTTTATATCATAACATAATAAAAATATCTTCATACATGATTCAAATACAGAATCTCTAACAAGTACAACACAATGCTACCACAATAACACTACTATTGTTGTGATTACTAAGATACAAGAAAACAACAGTTCAGTATTTACACAAATCAGCAGGATATGAAAGAGTCCGGCGAATAGTACTATGGGGGAGGTCTGAAGTAAAAGATCCTAAAAAAATATTGAGGGGAATCAGACCTCACAGAGTAAATTATTATAATATATATACATGCAACCAAAAGTCATATACAATCAAGCATCAGTATAATATATATACATGCATTTCATACAGATGCTAAAATCCACTTTTATATAATAATAATAGGTGTAGAAAAATTTATTTTGGGTGAAGGATAGGAGCAGAACCTTAAAATATTTCACAACCTTGATCATTGAACCTCACTAGCCAACAGACTCACTTAATTCTAAAATATTTCTGTTTTCCATTTTTGGAAAGTAGTCTGGCCCCGAGACAACAACTT
>CANTUR010002105.1:17500-32574 GCA_947683625.1 Mallotus nudiflorus | reverse complement strand
GTTCCTTAATTTTCTTTTTCCCTCATAGAGGAAATAAGGCAATTCGATGGTATACTTTATGTATATGTATTTTAGAACTCCTTTTAATGACTTATACGTTCTCTTATTATTTCCAATCGGATGACCCATTAATCCAATTAACAGAAGATTATAAATGGATCCAATTTTTGGATTTTTACTGGAGATTGGGAATAGATGGATTTTCTTTAAGCCCTATTTTACTGACAGGATTTATCACCACTTTAGCTACTTTAGCGGCTCGGCCAATTACTCAAGATTCCCGATTATTCCATTTTCTGATGTTGGCAATGTATAGTGGTCAAATAGGATTATTTTCTTCTCAAGATCTTTTGCTTTTTTTTATCATGTGGGAGTTAGAATTAATTCCTGTTTATCTACTTCTATCCATGTGGGGGGGAAAGAAGCGTCTGTATTCAGCTACAAAGTTTATTTTGTATACTGCCGGAGGTTCTGTTTTTTTATTAATGGGAGCTTTTGGCATCGCTTTATATGGTTCCAATGAAACAAGATTCAATTTTGAAACATCAGCTAATCAATCATATCCTGCGGCGCTAGAATTTTTTTTTTATATTGGATTTCTTATTGCTTTTGCTATCAAATCACCGATTATACCCTTACATATATGGTTACCAGACACCCATGGTGAAGCACATTACAGTACTTGTATGCTTCTAGCCGGAATCTTATTAAAAATGGGGGCATACGGGTTGGTTCGAATCAATATGGAATTATTACCACCCATGCCCATTCTATCTTTTCTCCCTGGTTGATAATAGTAGGTGTCATGCAAATAATCTATGCAGCTTCAACATCTCCTGGTCAACGAAATTTAAAAAAAAGAATAGCCTATTCTTCTGTATCTCATATGGGTTTCATAATTATAGGAATTTGCTCTATAAGTGATATGGGACTCAATGGAGCCATTTTACAAATAATATCACATGGGTTCATTGGCGCTGCACTTTTTTTCTTAGCAGGAACGGGTTATGATAGAATACGTCGTGTGTATCTTGACGAAATGGGCGGAATGGCTATCCTAATGCCAAAAATATTTACGACATTTAGTATCTTATCACTAGCTTCCCTTGCATTACCGGGCATGAGCGGTTTTTTTGCGGAATTGGCAGTCTTTTTTGGAATAATTACCGGCCAAAAATATCTTTTCATGTCAAAAATAGTAATTACTTTTGGAATGGCAGTTGGCATGATATTAACTCCTATTTATTTATTATCTATGTTACGCCAGATGTTCTATGGATACAAGCTGCTTAATGCTCCAAACTCTTATTTTTTTTATTCTTATTTTTTGGATTCTGGACCGCGGGAGTTATTTGTTTCGATCTCCATCCTTCTGCCTGTAATAGGTATTGGTATTTATCCGGATTTCCTTTTCTCATTATCGGTTGACAGGGTCGAAGCTCTTCTATCTAATTTTTTTTATAGATAGTTTTTTCTAAATAAAACTCAAAATTAAAAAGAAATCCTATGATTTAATGATTTAAAATTTTTAAAATCCTTATGTTATACAAGGAAAAAAATTTTTGTTTCTTAAATTCAAAATTAAAGTAAAAAAACGGAATTGTAACCAAACTTTTTTGGCATTTGTGAGAACCCTTTGAATCATCATATTAGTTGATTCAAAAGGTTCTCATCGGCTTACCTGAAGCTTCTTGTATATATGCTTTGCTGTCCTATAGAGTTGCATTCATCAGACCCTTTCCTTTCTTCAATTCAATTAGAGGTTAATTGTTAATGTAAATGAACCATAACTATGTAGTCCTATTCCTAATAAATTAACCCCAAAATAGCATATCCAAATTATAAGAAAACCAATAGAAGCGACAATTGCGGAATTTAAACCCTTCGAATTTTTATTTGTTCGAGTATGAAAATAAATTGCGAATATGGTCCACGTAATAAACGCCCAAGTTTCTTTTGGGTCCCAATTCCAATATGATCCCCATACTTCATTAGCCCAGACTGCTCCCGAAAGAATACCTATGGTTAAAAAGATAAACCCTATACTTATAATACGATAAACCCAGTCATCTAATTGTTGAATCAATTGAAACCTGTAATAATTCCTAGAATAAAAAAAAGAAATATTTCTTAAAACATTCTTTCTTTCCGTTATATATTCTATCTCACTAAAGAAAAATGAATCATTTAATTTTTTGAATTTTAATAAATTATTGCTTTTATCAACATCAAAAATTCTTATGATTTTTCGAAATGTAATTACTAGAAATGCTACTGATAATAATGATCCACACAAAAGAGCTGCATAGCCCAATATCATCATACTTACGTGCATCATTAGCCACTGGGATTGGAGAGCGGGCACTAAGATTTTTGATTGATGCGTGTTAGTTAAAAGACCTGAAGTAGCAAACCCTTGGGTAAAAAAAGTACTTGGCGCGGTTATTGCGCTTAAATAATTTTTATGTTTTTTAAAATACGGAACCATATGAATAATGGAAAAAGCCCATGAAAGAAAGATTAATGATTCATATAAATCACTAAATGGTAAATGTTCCAAAAAAATCCAACGAGTAACTAATAATCCTGTTATACAGAAAAAAATAGTTTTCATTCCTTTTTCGGACGAATCATATAATTCGACGAATTCATCGACTGCTAAAGTTATCAAATGAATTGTAATTACAATTGACACGACTGAAAAAGATATATGAGTTAATATATGTTCTATAGTTGAAAATACCATAAAAATTTGAAATTCAAAGTGGGAGGGCTCTTCAATTAGAAATCAGGAATTGAATTTATTATAGGATTTTTTGTATCTTTTTAAAAATTACAGGATGTTATGCCGCTACTCGGACTCGAACCGAGATGCTCTAGCACTGCTTCCTAAGAGCAGCGTGTCTACCGATTTCACCATAGCGGCTTGCTTGAAATCATAATAATCAATTTTTATTTAATCGTCGAGCTTGAAGGAGTCAATTCAATACAATATTTTTTTTTTGAAACATTCAAATTAAGAAAGCGAAATTCCGTTTTTTTTTTACTTTTTAACAATAAATAAAAAAACAAAACTTTTGTCTAATTTCAAATTGAATATATGTCTTAATTCACTTTTTTTTGACTAAAGGTCTTAGAACTAAAGTGTTCTTTTATATTCAAATAGTATATAGATAGTATAAAAAGACAAAACTTATGAATGTTTAATATTGTGATTGTGACAAAAGGGTCGGTGGGGAAAATAAAATTAAAATAATAATCCCCATCCTCAAAATGAGAAAATACCCCAACAATAAAAAGAAAGATGAAAAAAAAAAAGAAAGATGAAACTTTGTATCTTCTCTTTTTTTCTTTTTTGGAAAAAAAGTGCCATTTTTATAATTCAAAAGAATTCTTTATTCTACGTATGATAAAGGCAAAAGGAGTACAATTTAATATTTATTAGTTCAAAATAAAAGATTAAAAAAGAATGGAAATCACTTTTATATTTATATATTTTTCTTTTTTTTTTTTTTTATTTTCTATTTATTTTCTATTTTATATTAGAAATATATATTAGAAATTTTTATAAATTTATAAACAATAAAAAAAATTCAGCCCTTTCTCATGTCAAGCCAAATCAGATTATTCCAACTTTTGATTTTTTATTTGTTGCACAAAAAAACTTTTTGAATTACCTGTAGAAAGAGATTTTGCTAACGAAAAAGCTTTCAATACCGCCCAATATCCCTTTTTTTTTTTTCAAAATATTTTTTCGAATACGCTTTTTTGCTCTAGAAGTACGCTTTTTTGGAACTGCCATAATAAAGAAGTTATTTCTTGTTATCGTTGGATGTGAAAGACATTTATTGTTCAAAACAAAATCGTTTTTTACTATTCATTATCTATGCATTTAGTCTTTCAGCCATACTCTTTTCAAAAAGAAGCCTATCCGCTTATTTTATTTATATTTCTGTCTTTTTTAATTATATTCCATATATATGTGGAATATAATACAGTAATAAAGTTTAAAGCTCTAAATTGAATTTATCAACTTTTCCATTTTTCTAGTAATTGGCAAACTTGAAGAAAAAGTATCTCTAATTGAATTCAAATTTTCAAATTCGAATGAGACTATTTATTAATTTGGTAAAAAAGTAAAAAAAAAATTAGTAATTCTTTTAGTAATTTTTTCGTTTATCTTATGTAAAGGAAAAGTATCAAATAGGAGAGTCTTTTCTATAAACATAATGAAAGGAAATAAATCCGTTCCAAAATGCACTAGTTAATAATTCTGAATAAAAAAACTAAAATAAATAGTTATTTAGATCCAGTAAGGGTTCGATAAAACCATCTTTTTTATTATTTCTATAAATAAAAATACTACTTTTCTTCGAATTTTTTTAGAATAAGTATTTTTTCACTAGTATTTTTATTTATTTTTATTTAATTTGACCAATTTGAAATTTTTGATTTAAATATGTGAAGTATTTTGGAAAATTCAAAATAATTAAGAATATAAAATTCAATTGAAGTCTTACTTCTTTATTGACTGACTTATTTAAAAAGATATAATATAAGAGCCGATGAATCAGAAAAAAGAAACAATTAATTATTAATTAAATTAAAAAATAAAAAAGTTTTTTATGGAACATATATATCAATATTCGTGGATCATACCTTTTGTTACATTCCCAATTCCTATGTTAATAGGAGCGGGACTCCTACTTTTTCCGGTGGAAACAAAAAAACTCCGTCGTACGTGGGCTTTTCCAAGCCTTTTCTTGTTAAGTATAGTCATGATTTTTTCAATCGACTTGTCTATTTATCAAATAAATAGCAGTTTTATATATCAATATATATGGTCATGGACTATCAATAATGATTTTTCGTTAGAGTTCGGACACTTGATTGACCCACTAACTTCTATTTTGTCGGTATTAATTACTACAGTTGGAATTATGGTTCTTTTTTATAGTGACAATTATATGTCTCATGATCAAGGTTATTTGAGATTTTTTGCTTATATGATTTTTTTCAATACGTCAATGTTGGGATTAGTTACTAGTTCTAATTTTATACAAATTTATATTTTTTGGGAGTTGGTTGGAATGTGTTCTTATCTATTAATAGGTTTTTGGTTCACACGACCTAGTGCATCGAATGCTTGTCAAAAAGCGTTTGTAACTAATCGTGTAGGAGATTTTGGTTTATTATTGGGAATTTTAGGCATTTATTGGATAACGGGCAGTTTCGAATTTGGGGATTTATTCAAAATATTGAATAACTTGATTTATAATAACCAAATTCATTTTTTATTTGTTACTTTGTGTGCCTTTCTATTATTTTCTGGCGCAATTGCCAAATCGGCGCAATTTCCTCTTCATGTATGGTTACCGGATGCTATGGAAGGACCTACTCCTATTTCGGCTCTAATACATGCTGCTACTATGGTAGCGGCAGGCATTTTTCTTGTAGCTCGACTTTTTCCTCTTTTTATAGTCATACCTTACATAATGAATCTAATAGCTTTGATAGGTATAATAACAGTATTTTTAGGAGCTACTTTAGCTCTTGCTCAAAAAGATATTAAGAGAAGTTTAGCCTATTCTACAATGTCTCAATTAGGTTATATGATGTTAGCTTTAGGTATGGGGTCTTATCGAGCTGCTTTATTTCATTTGATTACTCATGCCTATTCGAAAGCATTGTTGTTTTTAGGATCTGGATCCATTATTCATTCAATGGAAGCTATTGTTGGTTATTCTCCAGATAAGAGTCAAAATATGGTTCTTATGGGTGGTTTAACAAAACATATTCCAATTACAAAAACTGCTTTTTTTTTAGGAACACTTTCTCTTTGTGGTATTCCGCCCTTCGCCTGTTTTTGGTCCAAAGATGAAATTCTTAATGATAGTTGGTTGTATTCACCGATTTTCGCAATAATAGCTTGTTTCACAGCCGGATTAACTGCATTTTATGCGTTTCGGGTTTATTTACTTACTTTTGAAGGACATTTAAATGTTCATTTTCGAAATTACAGTGGTAAAAAAAACAGTTCATTTTATTCAATATCTTTATGGGGTAAAGAAAGGTCAAAAATGTTTAACAAAAATTTCGGAACTTTCTTAACAACGAATAATAATGAAAGGGCTTCTTTTTTTTGGAAGAACACATATCAAATTGATGGTAATGTAAGAAAGATGCTGTGGCCCTTTTTTACTATTAAAACTATTAAAAATTTTAACACTAAAAGGGTTTTTTCTTATCCCCATGAATCGGATAATACTATGTTTTTTCCTATGCTTGTCTTGGTACTATTTACTTTGTTTATTGGAGCCATAGGAATTCCCTTCAACCAAGAAGGAATGGAGTTAGATATATTGTCAAAACTGTTAACTCCGTCTTTAAACCCTTTGCATCAAAATTCAAATAATTCTGTGGATTGGTATGAATTTGTAACAAATGCAATTTTTTCAGTCAGTATAGCCTTTTTCGGAATATTTATAGCGTCTTCTTTATATAAGCCTGCTTATTCGTCCTTACAAAATTTGAATTTTTTGAATTCGTTCGCCAAAAAAGGCCCTATTTTGGAAAAAATAATAAATGTCATACATAATTGGTCCTATAGCCGAGGTTACATAGATACTTTTTATGGACTATCTTTTATTGGAGGTATAAGAAAATTAGTGGAATTAATTCATTTTTTTGATAAACGGATAGTTGATGGAATTACCAATGGAGTCGGTGTTACCAGTTTCTTTGTAGGGGAGGGTATAAAATATGTAGGAAGTGGTCGCATCTCTTCTTATCTCTTATTGTATTTATTTTATGCATTAATTTTTTTATTAATTTACTTTCTTTTTTCTTTTTACAATTATTAATTTACTTTCTTTTTTCTTTTTACAAAACAAAATGTAAAATTTGTAAAAAAAAAAGAAAAATGGAATTATTTTTTCATGACCTTATTGACCTGACCAGGAAAAACTTATTTATAATAGAAATTTTTTATAATAGGTTTTAAACCCTAAAGGGTGTAAATTACTATAGGTACAGCTATTGTACGAATTTCATTTTTTCTCGAAAAGGGCATTCCAAATTTAATTATTTAATTTTAGAAAAAATTATGGATAGAATTACACATATATTAATTATTACATATATTAATTATTAATGGATAGAATTACACATATATTAATTATTACATATATTAATTATTAATAGATTTTCACAAAAAAATTAAGCCGCGATGCAATTCTGACCAATCAATCAAGTCAATAGTTGGAATTTTTCATTTTTGTAGTTATGGACCAAGAAAAATGAAATAAACCTTATTGTATCCCTCTAGATCAAAACAGAATTTTAGTTTAAAAATTGTACTTTTTAATCAATCAAAGTGATTTATCTATTTTTCTTTTTTTGAGTTGAATTCAAAATTGTTCGAATTGTATAATCGTCAACTACTGACATTGGTAAACGACCTAGAGCAATTTGATTATAATTCAATTCGTGACGATCATAAGTGGAAAGTTCATATTCTTCAGTCATTGATAAACAATTTGTTGGACAATACTCAACACAGTTGCCACAAAATATACAGATTCCGAAATCAATACTGTAATTAAGCAACCGTTTCTTTCGAATGTCAGTTTCCAATTTCCAATTAACAACAGGTAAATCTATAGGACATACTCGAACACATACTTCACAAGCAATGCATTTATCAAATTCAAAATGGATTCGACCGCGGAAACGCTCCAATGTGATTAATTTTTCATAAGGATATTGAATAGTTACAGGTAAACGATTTGCATGGGATAAAGTAATCATGAAACTTTGACCAATGTACCGTGCGGCTCGTATGGTTTGTTGCCCATAATTCATGAACCCAGTTACCATGGGAAACATATCGTGAGTATTATATTTATGAATGATTTTTTTTTTTATTTTTTTTTCTCTTGTTTGAATTTGAAGACAAGTCATGAATATAGAAAAAATCTTTTTTTTATTCTTTTATATTTTTTTATTCTTTTATAGCGAAAGGAGTTGGAAAGAGGTTGTTAATAAGAGATTGCCGAGAGAAATAGGTAAAAGAAATTTCCATCCAAGATTTAAAAGTTGATCCATTCTTAGTCTAGGTAAAGTCCATCTTGTTGTGATAGGAATGAACAAGAACAAATAAGTTTTAACCAATGTAATAAAGATACCAATTGTTGTTCCAAAGACTCCACTTATTTTAATTTTATTTGTTTCAAAAGGCTCAGGAACGAATATATACGGACTAGAGATAGTCCAACCGCCCAAGTAAAGAACTGTTACAAATAATGAAGCAACTAATAAGCTTAGATAGGAAGCAATATAAAATAAACCAAATTTGATACCTGAATATTCGGTTTGATAACCTGCTACTAATTCTTCTTCTGCTTCTGGTAAATCAAAAGGTAATCTCTCACATTCTGCTAGAGAAGAAATAAAAAAAATGATAAATCCTATAGGTTGACGCCACAAATTCCACCCCCAAAAACCAGATTTTGATTGTGCCTCAACTATATCAACTGTACTTGAACTGTTAGATAATCATAGTCGGTGATAACATCACTGTTCCCATCGCTATTACAGAACCGTACATGAGATTCTCACCTCATACGGCTCCTCAAAGGCCATAAAACAATTTAAGGACCCGATCGGATTATTTATTTTGCTATAAATTATTTTGCTATATTTGTAGGATATATATATTTGTAAGATATATAGGATCAAAATAAAATAAATCTATCGACGTTCCCAAATTCGCGCAATGAAATTCTATCTGTTATAATACTAACAAAAAAGTACTTCTGAATTAATCTCATCCTTTAATAGTTTCAATTTTTCTTTTTTGAGTAATAACTTCAAAATTTTTCAATAAAATACTCTTTATTTATATTATTTATAATTTATTTATAAAAATATTTTTTGTAAAAATACCAATTTCAACCTATCATTTTTGATTACGAAAAAGAATTAGATATTCCGAATTATGATACGAATTCCGTCTATATGAATATGGATATAGGAAAAAAGAATAAAAAAGATTGATTTTTTATTTTATTGTAATTAGATATTAGATTCTTTTTGTTCGTTCCTATTCTTCTTTCTGAAAAAAAACAAAGGGGGGATTAAAGGGGGGAAGGGTTATTTCGTTCCTGATAGTTATTTCTTTAATCAGTGGGCAGGAGCATACTCTGGATCGGAATCATGGGGAGTACTGCCTGATCATTTCTACCAATTTAAAGCCCCAATTAATATACTTTTATATTCTGCCGAAATATCTTTTTAGATAGATAATTTTTAAAATCTCTATTACTAATCCTTTGTGTATCTTGGTGTTCCTAACCATCCACTCATTTTTTCTCAATGGCCAGTTATGTTAGCATTATGGTAATACATATAAATGATAAACTCAATAGGGTTGATCTTTTGAGCCCGCGTCAAGCCAGGATGACTAATCAACCAATCTTGGGGCAAACGGTCTTCTTTTCTTATGTTTATTTCTGTTTTACTCTTGTACATAGGAAATGAGTCTCAATTTTTTTACTGCAAATTGACAAGTTGTTTTCTTTCACTCATATAACTATCCAATTTAGTTCATTAACCCAAATGATGAATAAAAAATGAAGATATCTATTCAATGGATTTCGCTTTCTTCCTAAAAATAAAGGAATAGGTAAAAGTTTATGTTTCAACGAATCACACGTAGAGATATGGATAACACACAAAGAGTTAATGGTATTTCATAACTAATCGATTGAGCAGCAGCTCGTAGACCACCTAAAAAGGAATATTTATTATTTGATCCATATCCTGACATAAGAAGTCCAATCGGAGCAATACTTGAAATGGCAATCCATAAAAAAACACCAATATTTAGATCAGTTAAAATAAGGTGATAGCCAAAAGGAATTATTGAATAACTTAATAGAGTTGATATGACTGCTATGGATGGTCCGATACTGAATAAACGAGTATTCCCCCTAGAGGGAAAAATATTTTCTTTGAAAAGTAGTTTTGTCCCATCCGCTAGAGCTTGAAGAACTCCTAAAGGACCGGCATATTCAGGTCCAATACGTTGTTGTATCCCTGCGGATATTTCTCTTTCTAACCATACAATTATTAGTATGCCTAGCGTGATTCCCAATACAAGAGTCAAAATAGGGGCAAACACCCATATAATTCCATAGACATAGACCTCATTTAAAGATTCTAATCTAGAAAAAGAATTGATAGCGTGTACTTCTGTTGTATCAATTATCATTTCAACGATCAACTTCCCCCATAATGATATCTATACTACCTAGTATTGTCATAATATCAGCCAATTTCATTCTTTTAACTAATTCGGGAAGAATTTGCAAATTGATAAAACCGGGCGGGCGAATTTTCCACCTCCAGGGAAAACCACTCTGATCCCCTATCAGAAAAATCCCCAATTCCCCTTTTGGGGCTTCGACTCTCACATAAAGTTCTTGTTTCGGTAATTCAAAAGTAGGAGAAGTTTTCTTACTAATGAATCGATATTCGAAATCGTTCCATTCCGGATCCTTTTCAAAACGTCGGGTTTCTAAATTCTCATAAGGCCCCCCCGGAATTCCTTCCAGAGCCTGTTGAATAATTTTTATAGATTCCATCATTTCACCAATTCGGACTAAATAACGAGCTAATGAATCTCCTTCTTTTTGCCACTGGACTTCCCAATCAAATTCGTTGTAACACTCATAATGATCAACTTGACGAAGATCCCATTGTACTCCAGAAGCTCGTAGCATTGGTCCTGATAAACCCCAATTTATTGCTTTCTCCGCACCAACAATACCTACTCCTTCAACTCGTTCTAAAAAAATAGGATTTTGCGTAATAAGTTTTTGATATTCAGCAACTCCTGTTAAAAAATAATCGCAAAAATCCAAACATTTATCTATCCATCCATGAGGTAGATCGGCCGCTACTCCCCCGATACGAAAATAATTATGCATCATTCTCATACCGGTGGCAGCTTCGAATAAATCATATACTAACTCTCTCTCTCTAAAAATATAGAAGAAAGGGGTCTGTGCACCAATATCTGCCATAAAAGGACCAAGCCATAACAAATGAGAAGCTATACGACTCAATTCCAACATAATTACTCTGATATAGCTAGCTCTTTTAGGCACTTGAATATTTCCTAACAATTCTGGACCATTTACTGTTATTGCTTCTGTGAACATAGTAGCCAAATAATCCCAGCGTGTTACATAGGGCAAATATTGTATAATTGTTCGATTTTCCGCAATTTTTTCCATCCCTCTGTGTAAATAACCTACTATTGGTTCACAGTCAATAACATCTTCACCGTCTAGAGTAACGATGAGTCGAAGAACACCATGCATTGATGGGTGGTGGGGACCCATATTGACTATCATAAGGTCTTTTCGTGTAGCTGGTACATTCATAGGAATTTCCTCGATCCATTTTTTCATGAATTATTGAAAACAAAAAGAAGTTCATATTACGATCTAATAAATCAAATAATTCAAAAAAACTCTTCACATTAACGAGTTTTTGATTCCCGAATATCTACCCGGCTAATTAATTCTTTATAACGTACTCTATTTTTCTTTGCTAAATAAGACATCAGTCGTTGCCGTTTTCCCAGAATTTTCCGCAAACCTCTCTGAGATAAATAGTCTTTTCTATGCAATTCCAAATGTGAAGTAAGTCTTCGTATCTTATTAGTGAAACTTACTATTTGAAATTCAACAGATCCTTTGTTTTCGTCTTTTTCTTCTTGTGAAATAACTGAAATGAATGAATTTTTTACCATAAAATAGCCCACCCTTTTTAAGATTAAGATCTTTTTTATTTCTATTGATCAGTAATAAAAAAAAATCAAAAAATGTATTGTATTAATAAATAATAATGTTAGTTCATTTTAATTTGATATACATAAAATAAAAATCTCTACTTGTTAGTAATTCAAGTTACTAATTCAAAATTTTGTCAAATAAAATTGAAAATTTCTCATTAATCAATCCAATTTTTTTATTCGGTTATAGATACAAAAGGATGATATATTTCTTCGCTTACAAAAGAGAACAAAATTCTACCTAAAATGAAAAGTAAAAAAATTCCATTGATTCCTTTCTGGATGAAATATGCTATGGGATATATATGAAAAATGCATCCTTACCAAAATTTGAACCGTGGATATATACATATCCTTACCATACTGAACCGACTGGCATTATTAGTATCGAACCAATAACGATTCATACAAGCTAAATCTTCTAATCGAAAATTGGGCCAAAGAAAAAATTTGAATTTAATTAGTTTATTTTTATCTCTATCAAAATGTTTGCTTTTATCAAAAACGGGACCACGGTTTTTTATGTTATTACCGTTGCAAATTTCTGTATTTATATGAATATTGTTTTTATTTTTTAAATTGAAAGAAATTAGAATTCTTAATTCTCTACAACGTTTCGGGGAGAAAATATTTTCTGGAACAAGTAAATCATAATCATTTTTGTCTCTATTTCCAATTATACTTTGATGCCTTTCAATAGAAATCGAATCGATTTTGTCTCTGTATTTTTGATTAATTTGTTGTTTGTTCTTATGAACTAATAAGATACCCACGGTTTGATACAAAAGAAATTGTCCATCATTTTTTACCGACAGACGAACAGGTTCGATAATCAATATTCCCTTTTTCATCAATTCTGTAAGAGTTAAATCCTTCTGAACCATCAGAATATTCAGACTTATTTCTTGTCTTTGAATAGAAGATATAATAATTTCTCGTGGATTTGTCAGTCTAAGCAGGAGACAATATACTTTGATATTATTGATTATTTTTTGATTTAAAGAACCATTCCATCTTAATTGAAAACATAAATATCGTTTTAGGAAGAAATCAAGTTCTACTTCCGTATGACTTTTGTTTTGCTTTTTATGTCTATTTTTTTTCATACCTAATCCCATATAATCTTCTTCAATATCTTTTTCTTGATTTGTGAAAACTGATCCAAAGTCCGCTTGGTCTTCGGATTCTTTTTCTTCGTGATTTCGATTCTCTAATTCAATAATTTTGTTTTCATTCGATGATATAGATATAAAAAGATCGCCATTTTTCTTCTCGTTGATTTTCTTAGTTTTACTAACATTTTCATTTCTATGAAAATTGAAAAGAAGAAATTGGATTGGTATCGCCCACGGGTTTATCTTATATGTGTTGTAAAGTATTAC
Source organism: Mallotus nudiflorus (assembly GCA_947683625.1). Taxonomy (NCBI): domain Eukaryota; kingdom Viridiplantae; phylum Streptophyta; class Magnoliopsida; order Malpighiales; family Euphorbiaceae; genus Mallotus; species Mallotus nudiflorus. Next base: position 19,329 of record CANTUR010002105.1, on the reverse strand, counting down.
AAATTTTCGAAAGAACCAAAGTTCAAAATTTGATATGAGACCTTTTTGTATTTCTTCATTCATTCCCATCCAATCAAAAAGGTTTTTTTTTTGATTGGATGAATTGATTTCTTGATCTTGGTGAATTGTAAGAAAAAAAATCTTTTTTTTATCAATTTTTTTAATTATTTGAGACTTATTAGTCTGAGTATTTTTTTTATCTTCGCTTCCAGTATCGATCCAAGATTCAATATCGACCTTTTTTCTAAGACAAAAATGGAGAATTTTCCAATCAAAATATTTGCTTTGCTCCATATCAATAATGTCATCTTCCGCTAGATAATTATTGATAGGAATACCTTCCAACATGTCGAAAGGGTTGCTTTTTTTTGTGTTGTAATTATAAGAAATCTTTTGTTTATTATTTATTTGGAATGGTGATCCATAAATATATGAGTCCTTCTTATTTTCATAATTAATAGATTTATATGATAAAAGATTATATCTATAGTGTTTTTTAAAATTATCTTTTTGCTTTGGTAATGAGTCTGCCTCAAAATCAAAATCATTTTTTTTTTCAAACTGAATTAATTGGTCTTTTTCATATAAATTCCGTTTGTTTAATTTTTTCTTTTGAACCATAGAGTGTTGATTGATTCTATTTCGCCATTTTTGTGGTATTAATCGAGACCATCTAATCTGAGATAAATCGTATTTATATTGATAATGACTCTTTAACCAGTTTTTCCATTGATTCATTACAGAATTTCTAACATTTTTTTCTTTTAATTCGAAATGAAATATCCCTTGGACTCTAAAATACTCCTTTATTTCATTCTTTATAAAAAGGCCATGATATTGAAGGATAGATCTTAACTTATATAAGTTAATAATTTGGATTTGTAATAATTTGTAAAATACATACGCTTGTGACAAGGAAGATATGTCACAAAAAATCTGCGAATTCTTATTATTCTTATTAAAAACAGCAAGATTACTTGACTTTTTTCTATTTATAATCGAAATAAAGTGAATTGTATTTTGATTTGTTTTATCAATTTTTTTGTGATTTTCTTCATTATTGTAAATGTATTTAGTAATAATTTTTTTTGTTGATTCAAGAAAAAGCTGTGCATTGCGTCTCGGAATATTAATGATACCTAAAAAGATATCTATGTATATCCTTTCAATCAAAATTTTTATAAAAAAATGGAATTTATTTGCTAATCGAGCATTTCTTCTTTTTAATATCTGTGAAAAATTTTTTGATGATTTTAATATTTTAGCATTATAACTTATTTTGTTAGGACTAATATTTATCTCCGAGGTTAGAATTTTTTTTTCCTTTTCTTTTGAAATTTTTTCTATTTGATTTAGGATTATCTTTCTTCTAGCAGAAAGATCTTTCATTTTTTTTTCTGTTAGTGAAAAATTTGCCCAAACCATAGATCGAATTGGGGTGGACAATTTATGACTCGTCCGATTATTGTTATTGATTAACAAATCTTTTTCTTTTTTAGTTGCATTCAATTCATATACTTCGTTAACTCCAGATAATCGAATTTTATTTCTTTTTGATTTTGAAAATTTGTTTATTATTTCTTTTCGAAATAAAATGTTTTTGACGACCCAGTTTTTTTTTTCTGTTGATAAATTTAGAAATAATTTTCTTCTTTCTTCTAAAATTGTTATAACTTGAAAACCATTTTTTTTCATTTTTCGAATTTTTTTTTCAAGTTTTTTAAAGATGGGTTCAAAAAGTGAAAGCCGTTTTCGGGGAGAACCAAAAGGGAGTTCAGCTTCCATTCCCCAAACTGTTAAAAAACAAAAATCATTTTTTTGTACTTTCT